>JAOWAN010038876.1:0-16044 GCA_028566635.1 Lobelia cardinalis | reverse complement strand
CTCTATTGTTGTATCCTAACATATATGTTTGACTATAGAGTGATTGTTAATATTATTGTATCCTAGTAATAAAATTTGCATCCCTGTTTTGTATCCTAGTAATAATTTTTTGTATCCCGATTCTAACTTCTTGTATCTCAATTATAATTTCGTGTATCCTACTTATGAGATTAAGCAAAAAAAAAAAGTTTTCGAAATATATTCTTCATGGATCTTGTTTGAAAGGAAATTTAATTTTGAACAAGGATCCGCAATCGGATTTTAATTTTGAATTTTAGATTATGAGATATTTTATTTTAATTAATTTTCGTTTTTTTAGGAGAGAGAAAATAAGGTAGTTATATAATTATTCATTTACTTCTCATTTATTACATAATTGCCACCAATAATTAATTTTTTTAATTCAATCTAAGCCATTCAATTAATTAGATCTAAGGATAGAAAATGGTTCCTAAAGTTCCTAAAATAATTAGGTTCTTAATTGAATAGCTTCATATATATATATATATATATATATATAGAGAGAGAGAGAGAGAGAGAGAGAAAGTTAATCAAATGAGAAACACAAATAATTTAAGAATTTAGGAACTAATCTTGACTATTAGATCTATGAAAATTAATGCATGAGATTAAATAAGATAAAAATCTGTTATTCAAAAATACGGTGACATTTTTGTAATATTTGATTCAAAATGGGCATTATCGTCAATTTGCGATAACAAATTGATTGATCAGTAATAAATTTGATTGATCAGTGTTAAATTTGATGGATCAGTGTTAAATTTCATGAATCAATGTTCAAATTTGATGGATCAATATTCAAATCTGATGGATCAATATTATGTTCTCTCTTTTACTATTAAAATTTGATTTTTGATGGATCATTATTATTGCTTGATGGATCAATGTTTATCAATTAAAGGATCAGTGTTATCATTTGTTGGATCAGAGTTATCATTTGATGGATCAGTGCTATCTTTAGATGGATCAGAGTTTTTATTTGATTAATCAGTGTTATCATTTGATGAATCAGTGTTATCATTTGATGATCAATGTTATCATTTGATGTATCATTAATAGATTCATTAAAGATATGGTGATCACCAGAAAAAAATCGAAATTGACCGTCGAAAAAAATAAAAAATGATCACAGTATGTCTTTTTCAATGGAGATCGTGAGCGAATTGAGATCGGATCGAGATCGTAATGCCAGATTTGAGAGAATGTGAGAAGAGATCGGGATTGGAGATTATGTAGATCGAGATGGAAATCGAAGATAGAGAACGCTTCTTCGATGGAACGGTGGCGCCTTGTTCATAGATCCCCAAATTGAATATTCGAAAGGTCTAACAAGCACACTTTAATTTTATGGCGATCGCCATGACTGCTGCTACTGCTTGTACTAAAAATTATAGACAGATCTGCAATGAAAGAGAGAGACTGAGAGAGAGAGGGGGGATTTATTATATCTATATATTCTCTTTTTGTTGAGGACTCGAGCCAATAGCACCGCTACTAGCATGCATACAATCATCATTATGATACACGTTCACAAAACAGAAAATATAATAACACTAGTAAATGCCCGTGTCCGAGGGCACGACGTATCAAAATATTTAATCGCAAATAATTCGTATTCTCGAATTATAAAAAATATGTAGATTATTTTACATATATTTTTAATTAATTAAGTCAAATAAAAAAAATTACACATAAATATATTTTTACTCCTAATCTCAACCCAACCCTGACACCCCCCACCACTCCCCATCACCACTCTCTCTCTCTCTCTCTCTCACTCTTTCCAATACACACACAAACAGATTTCTCTCTCTTTTACAACACATGCCTCGAAAATTGTGCCTTAACTATTCATGTGGGGATACTATTCATTTGCTGTGGGCTCCACTGACCTAAATTATAAGAAAGATGATTTGACATTCACGTAATGTTAATCAATATGTCTCTGTCCTAATACCAAAGATAATGACATTAAACAACTCTACTATAAGCAATACAAATTTGCCAACATAAACAATGCCATACCTGCACATATATCAATGACATCTCTATGTAGTCTTCTTCAGCGAGCTTCATATTGAACAATTTTTTTGGTGCGCTTCTTTAAAAGGATATGATAACCACACTCGTCATCGGTCTTAGAGGGTTTTCCTGATCGTAATTTCCGAGTATGTAACTAACTGGTTCAGATATGAAATTATATCTGCGAAAGTTCACTGGGAGGGGAGAGACGAGAACAAGGGTTTGGAAATCGGAGGAACTTGGAGGAAGGAGAGGAGAGAGGGAAAATTAGTTTCAGATCTGGGGAGAGATGAAAGGAAGAGAGTAGAGACGGGAGCAATGGAAATGAAACGGGAGTCCGGGGAAATATAAGGATAGCAGATCTAATGTCTCTAGGATTTTAAGAAATTATAAAATTGCCACCTTACGGGATTAAGGAAGGGCATCATCTCAATCGTTCAATTTTTTAGATCTAACTGTTATTAAAAGTTCCTAGATTCTTAGAAATTAAATGGTTCTTAATGGAATAGGTCCCTATATATATATATATATATTAAAGTATGTGCTCAAGCTTATGAGTTTGAGTGATCCTGACTATCGGATCCACAAAAGTTTTCTATTTTAATTACAATCATTTATTAAAAGCAATTGATTTGTAATTAGAACAATTATATTCTTATAATCGGGATTTTTTGTTTCATTTGTTGTTTTGTCTTCTATTTCATATTTTTTTTAAATACTGACACATATCCTATTATTTATAATCTAAAATAATAAGATCATCTTTTAAATAATTAGGGTGGAATTTTAAAAAGATATGACAAATAATGAGACACCAAATGAGATAAAAAATTCGAACTCGTATTCTTGTAATACCCGAGGGGGGCTTATTTGTAGGTAGAGAGTAGAACTATTATTTCAATTTATAAACGATGTGAGATATAATCAGTTTTATAGAGGACAAATTTTACATTAAGATTCGAGTTAATTTTCTTTCGATTAACAATCAATTTGAATGATTTATTATTCTTACTTAAAAGCCTTGAAAAAACTCTAAAATACAATCCATATTTAACCATATATGTAGATACATTTCAATATATATTCAATAAAAAGTAGTGGGTTATCATTCATATGAAAATAGAAGGGTGATATTATTTGTACACTTTAGTTTTAATAAGATTATATTTTTTTAAAAATAAATATTCTAAATAAAAGTACTATAATACTCTAAGGAGCCGTTTGGATATGAGATTAAAAGCTATGAGTAGTATTACTAGTGAGGCCACTATTAGTGATGTCATTAATAATAGCGCCCCCTAACTAGGTATTAATAATAAAGGTAAATGGGAGTTTGAGAGCCTAATTCGAGTTTATCCTCGTTAATTAATAATTATTTTAAATGGCTACCAAACATCCCTCCAAAATCACTAATAATACTATCCAATATTCGTAGACTCTACCAAATGGCTCCTAAAATAGAATATGCTTACATTTCTTTTTTTTTTAAATTTAAATACACACTCCTAGTTCGTAAATAACTTTAAATCTCAATCATGAAAGAAATTATATTTCCTCGAACCCAGAAAGTAACAAAGAATTTTTCGGGGCATATTTTACTTGTTCTAAACCACGAACCATCGCACGATGGTAACATGCTTGGTGAGCCTTCAGGGGATCGAAGAGTACCTGTTTCTTTTGGAGAATTAAGTAAACTAATCCAACCCTAGGAGCCCAAAAAGTCATTTGGAAACTACGAGGTTATTAATAATTATATTACCTGATTGACAGAAGGATAATCCTGAGGGATTTGAAAATGAAGGTGAGGAGGCGGCCCGGGGGGTTGAGGCGGGAGGGAGTAAGAGTGATTATGCTGCTGCATCATATGGTTGTTGGCAGCATAGGGAGGTGGGAGGCGCGTGGTAAGGGTAAGGGGGAGGGGGAGGGAGGTGATCAGAGTGCAGCATGTGGGACCAGTGTGGAGGGTGAGGGGGCGAGGGAGAGTGTTGGGTGGAGGGATGGTACTGAAATTGACCGGAGGAGGAGTACCAGGAACCAGGTGGTGGAGGAACTGGTTGTTGTGGCTGTTGGTGTGGATCCACCATGGATGAGGGCGGTGGTGGCGGAGGTCTCTGGTAGCAGAATTCCATGTTCAAATTGACTAATCCTGACCCTAGAATACTAAATTATGTATTCTTTGCAGAGGCTTAATCCGAGAAACCAATATGTGATGGAATAGCAGTAAGAAATTTTCTACCAAAAATGGGGAAAAAAAAGGTGTAAATTTAACATTTTTTAAATTAAATATTGTGAAGATATAACTTTTATTAGTGAGGGTCTTATAATAAGTTTATTTCGGATATTTTTAAAAGATTGAAAAAAAAAAGTGTAAACTTATCAAAACTGGAGTGTACAAATAACAATATCCAAATAAAATCTACGACGAACTTTTATACCAAGACATGCACTTTAAGTTAAATTATCTTCCTCAATTCTCAACGAATTAAAGTAACTTAACTTTTGGTATAAAAACTCGACGAATAGTGTTTACATTATGTCAAATAAATTTCAGCATTGTCCACCCGGTTCCATACTAGAAGAAAAGGAGAAGGCGAAAATACAACCAATTTACCACGGCCGCAGACCGTAACACATGCCTGTTATGCCGCCACTAGTTGCTCAAAAAATGAAAAAGATTAGCATACCCTCTGAGCTGAATGATACTTCCTTTTCTCTTACAGTTTAAGAACAAGAGTTGATTACTTAATTTCCAGGAACTGACAACAGTCTGCTCCTAATCTCTTATATGGAATGAGGGAGAAACATAAAAACTAGCCAAGAGCATGACAATAGGAACTAACAATTAATACAACAATGCTAGCTGTTGACTAGTAATGGAGTATCATGTCACCCCCGATATCAAACTTACGTGATAATTAAAAGTTCCAAGAAATATCAAAGCAGAGCATGATTCGTAAAGCATAACAGCAGCTATTTTACAAAGAATGTAATACACATTCTGTCCAAAGAAAAGAAACTGCTCAAGGAATCAGACTTTAGCCATGGTTACATGAATTCCTTTTTCCTGGAAAAAAATAGGTTAAATAAACAAATTATACATAACCAGTCGACTGCACTTAACGCTACTTTCCCCTTTAGACAAATCAGTATTTCAGACCTAAGAGAGTCCAAGTGCCACGGGACCTTCGAATAAAATGATGCAGTCCACAACAAAGACTGATGGTCCACAAAGATACATACAAGATGCTTGACCTAGTTGGCACTGAAGAGCCCTCCAAACTTTCACTAAGAGATTGAGGCACCCTGTTGCAGTCCTATAGCGAGACTACACTTGTTTGCTTGAGTATTACAAAAGATCAAGCCCAAGAAGTAGAAGTTTTGCCAAAATATTTACGCCTTCACCCGCCTAAATTCAAACCAAATCTCATAATGATTGAAGAGTAAACTATCATGTGTGCGCTTCCCAAGGTATTCAAGCCCTATACCTTTTAGCCTCTTTGTACACTCTTCTCCTCCTAAACGTGAACAGAACTTTATGTTATGTGATACAAATATTCGCCCCTCTAAAGGTCTCAATTTGCCTGCTAGTCTCTCTATTCCAACCCACACAAGCTTATCAGGCATATGAAGGAAAACCGCACTTGCGTAAATCAAATCATAAACAATCCCAGATCCAAATTTACTAAAATCCATATCTTCACCTCTCACGATCAGAGGGCGCTTGCTTAAGAGACCTTGAGAAGGAAGTTCATACCTAAATGCAGCCATGAGAGAAAGCTCATCCCTCTCTAGGCAGTGAAAGTGTTCTGGCTTCAAGTAACGAATGAAATGCAAGCCAACTCGAAGAGTGCCGCATCCGATCTCAAGCACACGTGAGTCTGGTGCTAGGTGTGCAGACTCTGCAAGGAACTCAAATACATCTCTTCCTCCAGCCCAGGGTTCACCATAGTTGCTATGGTGTTCTTCCACAAGAAGTTCACTAGGGCATGGTAAAGGTGTGTGATTCTTTGCATCCTCTCCTTCATAGTGTGATATACCCTTGAACCTAAACATGAAGAAGAATTTAATAGGTCATTTATACAATTTTTTATAAGAGAACGCAGAATTACAAATACACAGATGAATATACATAACTTTAGGCTGGATTTGTTTCAGGGAAAAGTTTTACATACTTTTCAGTGTTAAGCTAACCTTCAGAAAACAAGTGAAAAGTTAAACATTCTCTATGTCAATGCATATAATGACTTACCTACCTCTTGGTCTCTGAATCACTTTACACGCGCCTACAAAATTCAAAAGGCAATGGCTTTCAATGTAAAGGCAAAATCATTGTTTTATTTATCCATCTTCTGAAATGCCATTGTACGGATTTTATTTTGCATTATTTTGAGTTTCTCTTCTTTCAAAAGCGACTGTTAACTGTTTTTCCCTTCTTTTTTGTTCTTCTGTCCATCTCAACCATTAGTATCAAGTCCTATAAACTTCGAGAAAACTTATTTATTTTCATATAGAAACATGCTTGGGAGCACGTGTGCGTATAAATCCTGTAAATGGAATATATATAAATACCTAAATCTTCTTGAAACTGATATCTGAATCTGGAGTGAATAATCATATGTTTGAAAGACTTCGAACTCAACTTTACAAAGCCTTCGTCTCAGAGACTAGGTGACATACGGATGCGAAGAGAACTAAATTAGTTTTTGAATATGATATTTGAATCTGGAGGCCAAAAAAATAATTTCCAAACAATGGGACTGAACTAAATTCAACCAAGTTTTTCAAGGCTTTGGTTCAGTAACTACGGTGCCACCAACAGATACACTAAACCACAAATATGATATCCGAATCCGGATTGAAAAGGTTATCATGATGCCGAAGAAGCCCATTGTCTCTGTAACTTTGGGATAGCCACATGCAGGGAGAGCCTGGCTTTATTCTACAGCCACTGGGGATCAAAAAAGAATAACAAGAATTTACCAACTACACTTACATTCAACAACAGAAAACTCTTCAAATAAAACCATCACAAATGCAGCCCCAAGCTATGCAATTTTCAATATTACACAAACAGGATCACAGAGGATAATACTCCCTCTTTCCCAAATTAAATGTTAATCCCTTATTGGGATGTGCCAAAAGTAGTTTCTTATTTATCCTAGTTTTCCAATTATTCACTCGCAATCGTTTACAAAAAGTCTCTTAATAAAAATGCAGATTCACATTAGGTAATGTGGTACAGTTATACAGTAACTCTTAATTTCTAATTAGTACTCCGTATAAAGAATTTGATACTGCATGGAATACAAGTTTAATGATAGTGGGAAAGAAATAAAAATTGAATTGAAATTCTACAAAGCAGAGATTTTTAGAAAATACAGAAGTGATTAAAATTTTCTTTTAGTCGTAAAATCTGAATGGACATTTTGGATGGTGCCAAAACAAATTACAGTAATAAGTTAAATTTTGGGACGGAGGGAAAAATGAAAATCAATGCAACTCCAATGTAAGCATTAGTAGATCAAATCAAGCCACGAAAAATTGATTGATTGGCAAAAGAGAATTAGTACAAAAAATCATAACAAAGAAAGAGAGGGGAGGAATGTTACTGGGACAAATCTTGGAGCTGCTGAGCGCGAGTGCGAGGGTTGATTCCTTTCCGGAGAACATTATCGTGCATATGCAATCCATTGGCCTCGATCTGGGACTTGACCCACTCCACGTCCTCCGCATTAGGCGAGATCCGCTCTACATCCATACTGGGTGTTGTTGAAATGGGAGGGCAGGGAGAACAGGAGGAGAGGGACGAAATCAGGAAGAAGAGGAAGATGGCGGCGGCGGCGCCGGAGAGAACAAGGACTGGTACCGTCACTACTACCCCTCCTCCTTTCTGCAGCGGCGGGGCCATATATATTTTTTAAAATTATACCAGCCCTCTTTTTCGCTCTTCCTACTTTGCGTACTAGTACTAGTAGTATCTGATTGTGGTGTTGAGAGAGAGAGAGAGAGAGAGAGAGAGAGAGAGAGAGAGAGAGAGAGAGAAAGCAGTAGTATGGACTAGTCTATGTCACTTTTCTCTTGCCATTGTTACTATCACTAGCAGATAGTCTAGCAATGTGAGAGAGAGAGAGAGAGAGATCTTCATCCGCATGACAATTTCTCGAAATAGGATTTGAGAATTCGAGGATGTCCCACCCGAAAAATCCATTTTAGGGTCCGTTTGGGAGGGTGTTTTTCACTTTATTTTTTATATTTTTTTTCTTATTAATTTCATAAATTTTTAATATATCCTGCCTACGTTTTATTTTAATTATTATAAAAATATAAAATTCAAATCAAAAAATTATTTATCCAAATGAATATGGATTCTGATCTCGTCCCAAATTGGGTAAACATTTTTTTAAGATTCAATTGGATTCGAGGGGGGGTGCAGGTTTGATCTCGCTCAAATAATATTATATATATTTTTAATATGAAAAATGCCAAACAATTTTTTGAGCTTAGAATTATTAAATTGAGAGAATTTCAAATTTTCTAGCGAGGCGGTTATCGAGCACATGTTGAACATTCTAGTAGGATTTAAACCGGTGAGGCAGATGGCACAAATTTACTCCGGTGAGAAAGAAGTGGCATTTCAGAATGATATATAGAAACTCATTAGGGCATGATCAAATCATAGAGGAAATTGTCTATTTTATTTGGATAGCAAAAGTTGTAATCGTTCGCAAGGTAAATAATAAACGGAGAATGTGTGTTGATTATACTGATCATAACAAAGAGTGTCCTAAGGACCGGTATCGCCTCCCCCGCATAGATAAATTGGTCGACTCAATATCATGCCATAAGATAATTAGTTTCAAAGATGCTTGTTCAGAATAAATTTTTTCCCCCTTTTTTCTTTTCTTCAAATGAGGATTGTTAGTGATTTCCCACCTACCCCTAACATGACTCGAACCCGTGACCTATTGAAAACAGGAGAGACGTCTTACCACTGGACTGCACCTCTTTGTCGTTTACTCTTGATACCACACTACTTCCGGAGCTTTTGGGGGCATATACTGCTATAAGATAAGCTGGCAAGGTGCTCATCCATGACTATGTGTTTTGACTTGCCGAACATCATGTATCTTGATCGGTACAGAGGAAATTTACACAAAATTATTCTCTCTTTTTTACTGATAGCAAAAGAACATATGGATCATGCTCTATCCAACTCGACTTAGAGAGATCTTATGCTCGCCTATCGAGCACAATATTTTAATATCTTCAATGAGAATTTTATATCCTAATAGGATAGCAGCTCCTACTAAATGGGAAAAGGTTAAGGAGTAGCCTAATTTTAGACTTAGAAGGATTTGGACTCTCCAAACATTATAAATATAATCATACACAATAGGTAAAAGGTACGCATACTTTTATACTCATAACAATCTTGTTTTCTCTTATTTCTTATGAACTTGAGTTCTGATTATGATCACACTAGATTTGTGGCATGCGGACCACCCCTGCCCCCTTTCACGGTGTTTTCTCTTATTACAGGTATGATCGCTTCCGTGAGACCTTTCAGAAAAAATGTGGAACATAACAAGGTTTTCACCTTGCTTAAACCCTTAAACGTGAACGTAAGAGATTTGGGTATTAAGTTGTACAGCTAGCTTGATAGCTCGTTCGTGGGAAGTGAGTTTAGGCGAGCTTCACATGTTGATTATACAATCTGCAGTTACGAGTTCTCTTTAATGCAAGAGAATGTGTGTTATATAACGTACCATAAATAATCTGAGTACGAGGGTACTTATAGGAGCATTGAATATCCTTGTAAACCCTACAAGGGGAATGGTTGTTATCTTTCCTAGGTTTAGGGGACAACTTGGTAATTGGTAAAACATCCCATGAAAGGTCACCATCATGTTAGGTCAACTCCGCCGCTATCTAAAAAATTGTGAAATTTGATCAACAATCTCAGGTTGTGTACAAGTGCGCGCCAAAGTTATGGAAAGTCACATATGTCCTTTGTGACAACTTGCATACGAGTTGCACTGAGCTAGAAAGGCGAGTTGACTTCTGAATGTGAAATTTAGGTACCCGGCTACTATGACGTGGAGGACTGGTGCTTAGTTGGAAGGGGTTCATGTCTGCTTGTTGTCGGGCCACATAAATCCTAGTAGGATACCTTGATCAGCTTAGCACATTAAGATATATTTTTTAGGAGATCGTTTGAATTTACAAAGAAGTGATTATAAGGAGTTTGATTGTAGTAATCAAAATATTTTCTAGTCACAATTTTCTTTTATCACACCCAAAGGAATGGGGGATATTTTCTTTAAACCGGAGGCACTTTGTATATATTTTCTTAGTACTGGGGATTACCCTCAAAATGTGTTTTAGTATAGGGATTAATGGTAGAGTTAACCCCATAAAGAGATTATTATTTTTTTACAAGGTTAAATTTTGTAATAGTTATAAGTACTACCTCTATTTTCGATAAGGATATTATTAAGTGGGGATTGGATAAGTTTTTCTTTATGTTGTTTTTATATTTTGTGTTTTTAGTGGGGTTGAAAGTATAAATTGTGTGAGAGAGAGAGTAAAACATTAGCCACTACTTGAAGAGTTAAGAGAATGAAAGGAGTGTACATAATGCATTAGCGACTACTTAAGAGTTAAGAATGCACGAATCTTTTGCGGATATGATTGGAGAATGGTGAGGATTTGATGAAATCTAGAGAATGAAAGCCAGCCTTCGGAGAATTTATTCACCTTATCTGGGACGGGAAGGACGATCATCAATACCCATGATCGAGATTAGCTTATTCAGGGGTTGAAATGGTTAATCTTGTGGCAAACCAACGTTTAAGAGAGCACGGACTAGAAACTTGGATACCTTGAGATTAAGCTGAACTGCAGAAGTTGCTGCGGCTTGCTATTAACCTCAGATTCAAATCATCTGTCTCATTTCGTTGTCACTCTGTGTACCACCCACTCACATAGTGGTGGAACCCGATAACAATAATAACAATAAGACATACCGTTATGTAAGTAGTGGTACACAGGTAATTTCATCCCATTAAACACTACTAGAAAGCAGCTGAATAGCGACTGACCAAATAGCGACCAACATGGTGGATAGCGACTAACCAGTGTGGCCTTTGTAGTGTGTTGTGGGCAGTATGGCCTTGTAACTATGTTGTGGCCAGTGTGGCCTTTTTTATCTTAAATGTATGAGACAAGTTTAAATATTTGGATAAGTCCATTTTTAGGGGAAATGCTGTCCGATTTTTTTTTCAGAATAGGGGTTGAAGTGTAAATTAATCAAACTTTAGGAGTTAAATTGTAAATTAATCAAACTTTCGGGGTAAATTAATCAAAATTTAGGAGTTAAAGTGTAATTTGAGTGTTAATGTGTAACTTACTCAAAAATAGGGGGTTAAAGTCTACTTTGGGTGTTAGAGTGTAAGTTAGGAAAATTGAGAGGTTAAAGTATAAATTAATTAAACTTGCGGGGTTAAAAGTGTAAATTCATCAAACTCCAAGGGTTAAACTATAATTTAATCAAACTTGAGGGGGTTAAGTATAATTTGAGTGTTAATGTGTAACTTACTCAAAAAATAGGGGGTTAAAGTGTACTTTTGGTGTTAAAGTATAACTTAGGTAAATTGAGAGATTAAAGTGTAATTTAATTAAACTTTAGGGGTTAAAATATAAATTTATCAAATTTTGGGGGTTAAAATATAATTTAATAAGACTTAAGGAGTTAAAGTGTAATTTAAGTGTTAATGTGTAACTTACTAAGTGTACTTTGGATGTTAAAGTACTAAGGCAAACTGGGGGTTAAAGTGTAATTTAATGGGTTTGTTACTTGAAGCCCTCCGACTGATTCTTCATTTGAGGCCCGTCTCAGGTTACTGGTTTCGAGTATAGATGGTTTGCTACTTTTATTGATTGACATATACGCCTCGCTTGAATTCACCTTCTTCGTCACAAAGATTACGTATTTAAGTCTTTAAATTATTTCATAATTTGATTCATACACAATTTTGAGTTGTTATACAAATCTTATATACTAAAAACAGTATAAAATATATTGAGGGTGTCTTTGAGTCTTGTCTTCTCATGGCATTATCGAACCACATGTGTCAAAAAACTTTTAAGAAAAATAGGGTAGCAGAGAGAAAGAATGATCATCTCTTAGAGGTTGTTAGGTCTCTTATGCTTATTATGTATATACCTAGCTTTCTACATAGTGATGCAGTCTTAACTGCATCAGTATTTAATTAACTGTCTTTCCTCTACTATTCTGAAGTTCAAGACTCCATCATCATTTCTCCCAAATACTTTAACGCACCCTTTCCCACTTTGTGTATTTGGATGTGTTTATTTTGTTTACAACTCTGGACCTTCGCATGGGAAGTTAGACCCTCGCACTCTCAAATGAGTCTTTATTGACTATTATCCAAGTTATAAAGGGTATAAATGTTGTTATCCTTCTACTTGTCGAGTGTTTGTTATTCATGATGTCACTTTTTGAGAATCGACTTCCTATTATTCCTTAGGCTTATGTTCATCCCTTTAAGGGGAGAATTTGGAAAATGAAGAAATAAGCATGAAGCCTTCTCTTATTCCCGTCCGTGTTACTCAAGGGGAGCCTAGAGACCCTCTACCTTTGCCTAGATAGGAGGAGAGGGAAACACCTCCCAATGAAAAGAGTCAGATTTATCCTAAGAGTTAGGGTTAGAGAGAGAAAGTAGATCTGAGAGGAAGAGAGATGATACTTTTTTATATTTTTCTCTTAATGAAAAATATTACAGAAACCTCTATTTTTACTCATATACACATATTACACTAAGCCTCCTTGACATAAATGATATACAAACACTAACCCTTTTTATTCTTATTACTTCTAACAAAAAGTCACGTTTGAAACTTAACAGACTTGATGAACTGAAGTGGAGGAGTGTTATTATTGAAGAGATGAATGCTTTTAAGTAGAGTGACATATATGATCTCTTGTATCTTTCAATTGGCAAGAAAATTGTTGCATACAGCTGAGTATTCACGGTAAAATATAGGCAAGATGGATCAAATGAAAGGTAAAAGGTGAGACTCGTAGCCAAGCACACATACTTAATGGATTGAATATCAGGAGACTTTTGCTCATGTTACCAAAATAAACTCTATTTAGATCCTAATTTCTTGTGTCGCAATTCTAGGATGGAATCTTCAACAACTTTGTGAAAAATGCCTTCTTGCACGATAAGTAAGAGGAAGAGGTTTTTTATGGATGTTACTCCTGGCTTCTTGTCTCACATTATAGAAGGGAAGGTGAAGCTCAAGAAAACTATGTATGGGTTGAAACAAACTCAAATCATACAATGTTTGTTAAGAGATAAGGGGACAAAATCACAATCTCAATTGTGTATGTCGATTATATCATTATGACAGGTGATGATGAGGATGATATTAATTCAATCAAATGACGATTGGTAACTGAGTTTGCGATCAAAGACTTGGTTCCGTTCTGTCTTTTGTCCTTGTTCTCCTATCCGATACATGAATGTTGGGATGCAAATATGCGAACTCTCCTTTTAAAGCTAATCATAAGCTTTTCGGAGGTGTTGACACCGAGGTGGATAAGAAGAGATACCAACAACTAGTTGAGAGACCTATATTCCTTCCATATACTAGGCCGAACATTGTATATGCTGTTAGCGTTGTGAGCGAGTACATGCATGATCCGCGTGAACCGCACATTAATACATTTATCATATTTTGAGATACTTGAAGGCTACATCGGGTAAGGAATTGTTGTTTGAACCTAAGAGTCATATAGATGTTCAAGGATATACCGATTCAGATTGGACCGGCTCCGTAGATAATAGGAGTTCCACTTCTTGCTACTGTACCTTTGTTGGATGTAACCTAATAACTTGGCGCATCAAGAAAGAAAGGCTAATAGCAAGGTCTAGTGCCAAGGCAGAGTATAGAGCAATAGTACTTGGTGTTAGCAAATTCTTGTGGGCTCGATCTCTTCTTGTAGCAAGGTCTAGTGTCGAGGCAGAGAGTAGAGCAGTAGTACTTGATTCTCCAATACTGTAGTTTACCTCCTTAATCTACTTTCAACTATTCTCTCCCAATGCTTTATTGTGTGACCCATTACTTTAATACCTCTATAATTCTTACAACTTTGAATGTCACCTTCTCGAATATGCAATCGAGAAGAGTATTTTGAGCGGCGTTCAAGTCAATGATGCTCGACTAAATTTACAGCCCTACTTCTATACAAACCGCTGCCAAGTCCGCAAGACAGTGAGTAAATGAATGCGTAGCACAACTATCCTTATATTACATATGAAGTATCTTGAACATTACACATTAGGAAAAAGAAATGGAAAACAAAGAATAAAAACTCCAGAGTGGCAAAAGTTTAGAACCCAATAGTGCTTCATGGTCCAAGTTCGGATCAATTGACTTGCGAGATTCATGCCACAATTGTGTTTCAGTCTCTAAGTTCTTGAGTTCTGAAAGGCCACGCTCAACTGTAACATAGGACAACAAATGACAAATCAAAGAAACTCAAGCTCAACCAGTTAAACGCTACTCAATTTGTAAATAAGAATAATACGTCAGCTCATACATGTAGTGTGACTTCAACTTTAAGGAAAAAGGAAGGAGGAGATAAGAAACCGCTTCTTCTCTTGTGACTTCTTGGTTGTGATAACAGGACGAAAAAAATCGAAGTATAGACTATTTTATAATTGTGCCCCTCAACACTTGGAAGTTTTTGTAAGAATGATGGAGTAACTTATGGAAAACCTTGATCAAGTGGAAAGTGTTAATGGTGTCAATTAAGCATATCTTGAAGAAAAAAAAATGTTCAAGAAATGTAGGCAGATAAGACAATAGTAGAGAGAGAGAGAGATTACCATCAAGCGCATCAATGAAGTAGGTGCATTGATGGATCCAGAGCTATAAGGGCTCCTCTGGAATATTCAGTTTCCAACTCATGGGTTTTTGCCATTCTCCAGAAATAAGCAATTGATAACTGATGATCTGGTAACAGTATATTAGAACAGCCTCTAAAACAAAGTAGCCATCTGAACTAGGAACTTCTGTTTAAATTATCAATGACAGTGCACATCAATTTGCTACCAAGTCCCAAAGATAATGAATAAATGGAGCAACTATCCTGATATAACATGTGACGCATTTCTAAATTCATACCTGGGGAAATATAATTACGGAAGACAAAGAACAACTCCACCAAGTATCAAAAATCAGAATTCCGATAGCATTTTATGGTCCGAGTCTGGATCGATTGACTTGCGAGATTCATGCCACAATTGTGTTTCAATCCCTAACTTCCTGATCTCTGAAAGCCCACGCTCAACTGCACGGGCAAAGAGAATGAAACATCAAACAATCTCATTTTCAAACTGGTAAACAACCCAATTTCCAAATTGAGAGTAATTCCCTGCTTTATACATGCCAAATGAGCGTATAAATTGGCCGCTCCCCGCCTGAACCATCCCTCGTCGAATTTTCAGGTAACAAGAAAAAAAAACGCTTGTTCTCTTTCGTTCTTCTTGGTTGATGACCGGAAGGAAAAGATATTTCAGTTATATATCTCCACCTTTAAAACAGTGTAGCTCTACGCATACTACACATTGTTTTTGGAATAGTGAAATAATAGTTATGGAAGACATTGATCTAGCAGAAAGAGTGAATACTGCCGATGAGTTATAGCTCTGAAGTAAGCTACATGTCATACAGCTAGAATAATGAAAGCTTCAAGACAAAAACATTAAGAAAATGAATGAAGACAAGAAAAAGGTGGAAATTAGCATCAGGTATATACAAAGTATGAGAGTAGTTGTACTATTTACAGTAAATGATAGTTAACATCGCGTAGTGATGTGCATGTGTGTGTGTGTGTGAGAGAGAGAGAGAGAGAGAGATAGAGAGAGAGAGAGAGAGAGAGAGAGAGAGAGAGAGAGAGAGAGAGAG
>JAOWAN010038859.1:0-16051 GCA_028566635.1 Lobelia cardinalis | reverse complement strand
AAAGAAAGAAATAAAGAAATTCAAAGTTTTGAACTCTCTTTAATGCTTTCTAACCCTTTATTATCCTTGAAGGTTTGAATTTGTATGGCTTGAAGATTGCTTGTGTTCTTGATGGTGTTTAAGAGAGAGAGAGAGAGGGTGGAAGTACTTCTTCTTTGAGGATCAAGAGAGAGAATGAGAGCAAAGAGTGTTTAAACTTAGGAAAACTCTCTAAATTTGTGCACCTTTCTCTCTAAGTTTTGAGGCTTTATGATTGTGAACCCCTTTGAAAGGAGTAAATGGGTTGTATTTATAGGGGGGAGGAGGAGTATCCATGTCCTTGAAATGTTCAAAATGCCATTGGAAGTAATCATGAGTTAAACAACTTGCAAACTCCCCAAAACAGGCCAGATCCAGATTACAGTGTAACTGGGCCGTACCGGCCAATTCTGGGCCGTTCCGGCCCAGTTGCTACTGTCTGGGAATATGTACTTTTTCTTGGCTAATGATGATGTTTCCTCTTGATACAATGTATTAGAATCTTAATGATGATATTCTTGACTTGTGCATTGCTAAGACTTATAGCTTTTTGCTTTATTTTCCATCCTTGGCATGATTTTATCCCCTTTGATTTGATTTGTGACTTGTGAGAGTAAGTCTTCATTTTTTGCCTTTTCTCCCATTCATCCTACAAATTAATTTGTTATGTCACATTAGCAATATGTAAATGCAACATTTTGAGTATGTATATTTATGTACTTCAAGTAACATATTTATTAACATTACTTGAGTCATTTTAATTTAATTAAATCTCTAGTAAAAATGCTTTATTTTACTAGGGTCAAAAATGGGGTGTCTACACCTAGGACAATTCTATGATCAACCATAAAATGACTCTTTTCCCAACTTCGGGTTAAATTAGTTTCGCAACATCATTCTCAAAAAATTTGCTTAATTTTCAAGGCACTGTTCATATGAATTACCAAACACAAAAAAGTCATCCATGAATACTTCTACATAATTTTCAATCATATAGAAAAAGACAGAGAGCATACACCTTTGAAAAGTAGCTGAAATATTGCACACACCAAAAGGCATCATTCGGGATGCAAAAGTACTAAAAGAACACTTGAAAGTGATTTTTTCTAGATCTTCAGGTGATATATAAAATTGATTATATCCTGATAAACCGTCAAGAAATCGATAATATGCATGCCCAGATAATCACTCTAACATCTGTTCTATAAAGGTAGTGGAAAATGGTCATTTCTCGTGGCAACATTTAATTTTTTATAATCAATAACCATTCTATGTAATTAATCTCGTTGGTACTAATTCATCATGCTCATTCTTAATAACTGTAACTCCTGATCTTTTAGGTACTATATGAACCGGACTTACCCATTTCCTGTCGACTATATAGGGCATATGATTCCGACATCAAGAAACTTTAGAACCTCTTTCCTCACAGTGATGATGCACACTTTTTTCTGTGGGCAGCGGCGAGCTAGGCGACGGCAGTTGACAGTCATGGTGGCTACAGAACCTGCAAGACAAAGACACCGTCATAGGGCGGGCGGGGGGAGGGGGTTTCCCTGCTAAATTACTGCTCCGGCGTGAGAGTAAGACTCGAGTTCAAAGGTGAAACAAGAGAATTTACGGGAGAGTTTAGGGGCAAAGTATTGCGTATCTTATGCCTACGGGATAGGGATTGTATTTATAGGAGCTTGAGGAGTCATTTTCCTTGCATGAGAAGGATTCTTGGCCGCCTTCCTTATTTACAGGAAGTAGAGTTAGGCAAGGATTGTGATTGCTCTCTAATATGGTAACTCCATAAGAGTTATAATAGAAATGGATCTCTGTGAGATATTCAGCATTAATTAGAGGATATTCTCCTGGATAGACACGGACTCTCGAGCACGATTGCTCGCGTGTGTCATTAGTGGTCAACGTGCTCGCAATTAATGTTCGAGCAAGGCCTATGGTCGATGTTGTTCACAAGATCTCGAGCTATGTTGGTCACCGTATTGCTCGCCACATATCGAGCAAGGCTAGTCGATGACTACTGGTAAGCCTAAGGCTGAGCAATAACGTGGTCGCCAAAGGTTTATTATTCGCTATGCGTACCTACCTTGGTCTTTGCCTTCTTCACGCCAGGGGAGGCTTTCCTCCCCTTATATCGCTGATCGATCTTTTACTGCCTTGCTCATAGGTCGAGCATGATGGTCGCTGGCCATGGAGTTACACTCCAAATATCCTGCTAAGTGTTGTCCTCTGAGAAGTCGTGACCCCCATATCGAGTACTATGATGCTTCCTAGGTCACTTGTACTTTTGGTATCTTCACACAACTTCCATCGTATATGGATTCATTCTTCTTTGACCTTGCTTGACAGGTTTTGAATCAGGTTTTAAAATTATTTTATGCATACACATGGGGAACTAATTCCTTTAATATCCTCAATGGATCATCCAATTGCATCCTTTGTTTTCTCGTAATATATTTAGTAAAGCTCAATCCAGCTCCAAGCTTAATTCACCATTTATTATAACATGAAAACTCTTATTATCTCCTAGAAAGGCATACTTAAGATTAGAAGGCAATTTTTTTAAATTCCAAATTTGAGGAGACTTTTACAAAACTTTCCTCTTTCTCGGTGTAATCACCTAAAGCTCTTTAGGTAAGTCTTGTAAATATTCTTCACTTTCATTAAACTCATCATTACATCTTATTAATTCTTCATCACATAGATCTTTTTCTTCTAATAACATAATTTCTCTAATATTATCATCACTTAAATTTTGTTGGCAACTTTCATCACGAACCGATTCTATAGAATCAACACAGAAACAGTCAGTTGTAAGAACAGTTAGAGATAATTTTTCATTCTTTACATCAATAACAATTTTTACAGTGGCCATGAATGGTGGTCTTAATAGAAAATATGTCTTTCTTATCATTGTACTTGGCTATAGGTATGTCTAAGATAACAAAATCAACATGAATGATTAAGTTTTTTACACTTACTAAAATTTCTTGCACTACACCCTTGGGATATGCAACAAATCAATCAACCATTTGTATGGTCATGGTGGTAGGACTTAATGATCCTAATCCTAATTGTAAATAGATAGAATAAGGTATTTAATTTATACTTGCACCTAAATCAAGCATGACTATAATTTTCTTATTATTACCCGGTCTAATTTCTATGTTGAAACTACAGAGATCTTTTATTTTCAAATTAAGGTAAATTGGTTTTAAACACAACATGCATATCCTCCGTCAAACATACCTTTTCTTCTGGTATGAATTTTCTTTTATTTAGGTGTGTCATGAGAATATTGGTACGTTGGGTTTCTCTTAGTGACTGCTCAACCTTTTAGAGAAATTGAGAGTTGTCACGTCCGTTTCTTGTTTAAGATTTCGGAAGAAGAAGCCTTTGAATGTGTAGATATTCTAGGTCAGGGGGCTAACTTACGAATTGGGAAGAGGTTAGACACCCAATTCGCACTTTCGGTCTCTAATAATGTTCTAGCATGCATGTCTAGTAATGGTTGGTCGGTTGATTGGTTAAGGTTCAAGAAAGATCCAAGTTGAGCAGTGTCTCTTAATCATTTATTGCATTTTAAAGTATGTAAGCTAGTGAGAATGTACATTTGAGTATGTAAATGAAAGAAGTACGTATATTATATACAAGAAAGATTGGGAGTATTCCTCCTCTTAGCCTTGAAAGCTTCAAGGAAGACGCTCCTCTTATGTCATCCTTCAAGTAGCTAGCATTGCCCAAATCACGAGAAGACTTGAAAATGATACTATCATTAGTTGATATTTTTATGTAGCACTAGAATGCTTGAAAAATTAATAGTATGAGAAAATAATACGTATGAATAATTAGGAAGGAGAGAAGGGATTAAAGAATGACCATAATCACTAGATCAGGCATGACACTTACGTGTTCATCTTTTAAAATGCCAAAAGGAGAGGATCTCGGTGAGACCTCATGAACACATGTCTTCCTTCACTTCTAGGTCTTTTTGTGACCATTTGAAAAGAAAGGAAAGAAGAAGAAAGACATTAGTATAACCCAAAGATGAAATTTTATTAATCTCACACTTTGAGGATCACATTATGATGTACAAAAATGTAAAAATTTGAAAATAAATCCAAATATGGGATTTTAATCCCACACTTTGAAGATCCATTTGTATCTATATACAAGAAAGAAGATATGAAAGACTTAAATCAACTCAAATGTGGGATATTAATCCTACACCTTGAGGACTACACTTCCATGTGCAATATATATATATATATATATATATATATATCTATATATATGAAAGAAAGAAAGATGACTTTAAAGCTTTAAAGTAATCAAAGAATAGAATGTTAATTCCACATCTTGGAGATCACATTATATATTATACATATATATAGTATATAGTAATGCACATATATATAAAGAAATATAAAGACTTAAATCAACTCAAAGGTGGGATATTAATCTTACATTTTGTGGACTACACTTATATGTGCAATAATATAATATAATATATATAGTTATATATATATATATATAAACAAAGAAAATGACATAAAAGTAATCCAAGAATGGGATGCTAATCTCACATCTTAGAGATCACATTATATATTTATAATATAGTATATATAGTATATATATATATATATATATATATATATAGAAGCAAGAAAGAACATTAAGTGAGGCTTAACTCAAAGAAATACATATCATATGAAGAATGTACACATATTTTTCAATTGATTTATTACAAAGTGGAATTTCAAGTTATTTACATATAGATGAAGAAGAGAAAGAAGTTTACAAGAAATAAAGGAGGAGAGAAGGAAACTCACCTACTCCCAAGATTTTGGACAAGATGAAGATGGATGATGGATACTCTTTTGTGTTTTAGATCTTTTAAATGACTTCTTTTGAGTCAAAGATGGAAGAAGGAAGAAGAGAAGCTCAACTCATGATGAGCTCTCTTTAATGCCTTTTAAATCTCTGTACCCTTGAATATCACTTAAGGTTTGATGGGTTAAGAAGTTCATGAAGGAAGGTTTTAATGGAGAAAAATTCTAGTGGTGTGTGTTAATGATCAAGTGTTTATGGAGATCTCTTGATGAGCTAAAGGTCAAGTTGTTTAGGGGTTTTTCAAGTAGTGAATGAAGAAATCTCAAGTGGTTTTTGATCTTTAAGGGGGTAAAAGAGAGGTGGTTGAATGGTGTAAATGAGGGAGTATTTATAGGTGTGAAGGGTGTCCAGCCTTCTTGATCCTCCAAAATGTTCAAAGTGCCCTTGGGGGTAGTATGAGAGTTTACCTTTTTGCCCTTGAAAAAAGACTAACAATCCTGGAGCAGCTCATAGGTATCATTACGGTACCCGTGGTCCTGTTCCAAAATTTTGGCTTTAAACCAAGGAAAAAGGGGTATAATCTATTGTCCAATGTTCACTATGGCTGGATTCACTCCATTCCTTTAATGTACATTTCTTGGAATTCTTCTTTACTCTTTCTCCCATAAATGGCATGACTGTAGACACCTCATTTTTAGACCCTTAATTAATCCATGGTTGAATTTCACATGATTGACCATGAATTAATGAGCAAACACAAGACTATGTCAAATAACACATAGCACCATGTTATAGCAGTAAGAGTCACAACGCACAACCGATTATGAGGGGATATGAGAGAGGTATTGATTATACAGACGTTTTTACACATGTTGTAAAGCTTACCACTATCAGGATGGTGTTGAGCTTAGATGTAAAAAAAGCTTTTCTTCGTGGAGATCTTGAAGAGAAAATCTATATGGAACAGCCACAGGGTTATGTGTCAAAAGGTAACATCAGGCTTGTATGCATATTAAAGAAGAGCTTTTGTGGGTTGAAGAAGGCTCCGAGCCAGTGGTACATGAAGTTTGATTCATTTATGCATCAGATTGGGATTATCAGATGCAGTGTTGATCATTGTTTCTGTTTCAAGAAATTTAGAAATATATTATATTGTTGTTATAATGTGGATGACATGCTAATAGTAGGTGCTTGTGCTCGTGAAGTGAGCAAGTTAAAGAAGCAATTATCAGAACAATTTGCTATGCATGATCTTGGTAAAGCCAAGAAGATTATGGTATGCGCACCAATTGAGATAAGGTGGTAGGAAACTTGTATCTTTCAGAATATGAATATATCGAGCTAGAAGGTCTTGAAGAGGTTCAATATCTAGGATGCAAAGCCAGTAAGTATCCGAAGGGTACTCAGTTCAAGCTGTCCGAGAAGGAGTCACCGAGAAGCGATGAAGATCGAGCCTACATGATGAACACTCAATATACCTCGACAATGGAAGTATTATATATGCTATGGTGTGTACAAGACCAGAAACATGCAGTGGGAGTAGTGAGCAGATTTCTAAGCATTCCGGAGAAACAATATTGGGAAGCAGTCAAGTGAATCTTGAGATACTAAAGAGGTACTACTAATATGGTCTTGTGTTTTGAAGGTAAAAGGGTTGAGTTAGCAGGATATGTAGATGCAGATTTAGCATCAAGTGACCTTGATAGAAGAAAGAGTACCACATGGTATGTGTTTACTCTCGGGAAAATAACGATTTCTTGGGTTACTAAGTTGCAGAAGATCGTGGCTATGTCTACTGCAGAAGCAAAATATGTAGCAGTAAAAGAAGCGAGTAAAGAGATGGTATGGTTGTAGAATTTCTTGCGGGAAATGGGGAAGGAGCAGAAGAACATGAATACACTCTACAGTGATAGTCAGAGTGCTATTTACTTGGCTAAGAATTCAACATTTTCATTCGAGAACGAAGTACATTGAGTTGAGAAATCACTACATATGCGATCTCTTGGAAAAGAAGATCATGCAGTTGCAGAAGATTCAAGGGAGAGAGAATCCTACAGATATGTTGACAAATGTTGTGACCCTTGAGAAGCCGAAGGTGTGTATCGCTTCAGCTGACCTTGGTAATTGAGAATAAGGTTTGGCGCTACCATGACATGCACATAGAGATGAAAACAGTTACTATGGGATCAGTCTCCAAGTGAAAGATTATTGGGTTTGGAGTCTGATTGACGAAAATTAGGATTGACAGACATAATGGGTGTCGCGGCGGTGACTGGTTATGTATGTGTGTCAAGACAATAAGATTATTTGTTTCCTAACTTGTAATTGAACTACATATCGTTAAGGTATGTGTGTATTTAGCCGTTCTCAAATTTTTTCGGGACATCAAATCATAAATAGTATAAGAGAAGTGCTACGCTGATCGCATCTATCACCGGCTGCAAGTATTTAAAGCATGCGTTTTCTAGATGCGGTTCACCTAGCATTTCCATAGTTTAAACATTGTCTACAAAATTATTTGATACCATTAAGATCACTAGTTCTGAATTTACTGTAAGCAACACAACCTACCTTTTTGTTTTGGCAAGTAACTTCTTTGATAACGAAAGAAGACAATTTATTAAGTTTATAGAAATTAATGTCTGACTAACAACCAAAAATAAGAAAATGAAACAATTTTGCATATATAGATTTCTCGCAACGAAAGCTAGAAATAACGTCCTTGGATCAAACTTAACAAAGAGTTTATTTGAAAAAAATAGTACCACAAAATTCAACAAACCACAAAAATTCAATTTTAAGTTCAAAACCCAAAATAATACCTTGATCAAGACGCATTGTTGCTACTCATTTATGACTTGCAATCTTACCGACGACTCTAATACAGATGTTCAATATCTCATGATATCGTCTTCTTTGGTTGAACTTTGGTGTCAGTTCCCAATAATGTTCCAAACTGCGTTTTTGCGGGCCATGGTGATAATATTCGCAGTTGTGGTTGTTGCTGCTGGTAATGAAGATAGTTAAGCATTCTTCTAATAGGAGCAGGATTGAATGAGGATTGCAAGGGTCGGCGTTTTTGTTGGATTTCCAGCTGCATTTGGCCTTCCTCATTATCTTGAGCAATAATTTCGTTGTGGCATGATATGCCTAAGACATTAGCACATAAAGGGGGTAAGAATTTGCTACTGATCAAACATGAAGTGGTCACTCTTGTTTGTGTTGATTCAAAAAGAAAAATAGAGAATCCTTACGCTTGTGCAGTTCAATCAATACCATTATATTCTTAGATCCTTCATCATTTATCTTTGAGTCCGCTTCTTCCTATATCATTATAATTAATACGACAACGTGTAAGATCGAGAAGATGGAATTAGAAATGGCACAACATTTATAACTAGCGAAAATATTGCAAACGAATTAAGATGCATGGAATAATTAATCAATTCAAGTAAATTTACCTCCATGAGAGTTGCTTCATTTTCCAGTTCGTCATGATTTTCATTGATCAGTGCACGTCGCATCTTCTTTATCGGTGTGCTTGTTTCATGATCATAAATTGTGGTTTCCAAAACCCTATTAATCAATGTTAATATATATGAAGATAAGAACCAAATTAGTTGATATGAAATTAAGAAAAATATGAATGTTGATTTTCACCTAGAAATGACACTCAATATTACATTACATGATTTTGTGAGCATGTACTCAATTTAAGAACTAAATACTAAGGGGAAATAGACATTATTGAACAAAATGTGAACTAATAAAATAGGCATTTAGCAAAGGCAATAAAACAGTACTACTCCCTCCGTTTAATTTGAAGTATTTTGAAAGTGACATTTCTCTTCACAATAAGTCGCTATTATGAACATACAAAATGAAACGAATGGAGTATGATTTGTCGTAGAAGTCAATAGTTGCAAACTTGCAAATGTAAATAGAGTAACACATGTTAAGTACATAACAGATCAAAATAAGGAAAATCAAAGAAGGCGCAATGCATCAAAATTAATGGCGGAGTATTTCTTTCTGGTATACCTTTTCGTCGTCTTTTGATCATCTCCTTCAACTTTCTTCATGAGTTTTGAAATGGAACTCGGGTGCTTAACGCTTTGGCAAGGGGCACTCATCGGAGACTGTGGTGACTTCCCTAAGGATTTCGGTGGCTCTAAATAATCAAATGCAGCAAATGTAGGTTCCATTTTAGTTGAGGAAACAGTTTCAACCATGCAGCAAATGTATGCCAAAATAGATGGGAAGAAAATCAAGACAAAGCTAATTCAAAAAAAAAAAAAACAGCCAACTTTAAGAGGAAAAAATGGGACATGTACAAAACACATCTGATTTTTTTTGCTTTTGTGTTGTTCATGATGCTAAAATGAAAGAATCTAAGTGATAACGAAGATGCGATATTAAATTGAGACAGCTATTAGCCAGGTAAGAAAGCAAACCTGGAAAGATTTTGAGATTCATTAAAAAAAAAAAGTAATTTAATGCAAAATTTGTATTTAATAATAAGTTAAAACTTTTTATGGGTGGGTGGATGGATTATTTACAATTTTGGAAGAAAATTTAGCTCTGCCTACCTCCTTTATTTCTTATAAATCTTTTGCGGAGCATGGTGATTCTTATATTATTGTAACTAATTATTGAATTCCTTCTTATCCCCAAAGTAAATGAAATCAATAGATAGGAACAATAAGGTGTGTGATTAATAGGTAGGTGTGGAGAAAGTTACTCCTCTAACTACTTTTTTTTGGAAACATTATTCGCGGAATGTTTTACAAACGAGATAGTAACATTTTAAATATCTACTAACAAGTATATACAGTCTTCAATAATGCCATTGAAAGGTGATATATTCGGTTACGTCGCTGAAATTGCATGACATATACGAGCCGAGAGTCTGTCTCTACGTCCACATTGTTGATTCCTTCATGCTTCAACCAATTAAGTACCTCTCGCGGACATTTGGCCTCTGCTGTTATCGCATCAAAACTACCCATAAGAGAAGCACTCAATGCTGCAAGACAATAGTGTTAAGACAATGCATGCATTGTTACTCCTCTAAATACTTAGTGTCAATGCATCTAATGCATTTTAAGACAATGAGCTAGCTATTGTAAATTAAGAAGACAACTATGATATCAATGTAGTAATACTATGGCTCAATGATTTATTTACTTTTCTAATATCTAACGCTAGAATCATTAAAGAAGTTCACGTTTAAGCGGCTTAATGATTTGACTAGAACTTTTAGTGGATCATATCTCTAAAAGTTCGTATTTGCTTTGGAAATCACTCTTTCTAATTCACTGTTTTATAAGATTTTCACTGCATGTTCAAGGTGTAATTACGAATAAGAAATATAAAATTAGAAATTAATTAATAGAGATAGTAGTCAATATATTGCAATTATTTGAGCAACTTTGACAAAATCCTTGATGAATACAAGAAGTAATTAAAATGAATAACAACGGATTTAGATGGAAGAAACATGATAAATACGACGAAGTGAGGAAGTAAAGAGGCATGGATGCTAGCTCTTGATCCCCTAGGATGTGGTTTTACTGTGTGAACCAGTTAGGGTATTGATTAGCACGGCCGCCAGATCCCATTGTCTTGTCTTGGATTTCGACATCACCCAACAATGCTCCAAATTGTGATGTCGAAAAATTAGCAGCTGGATAATGATCAGTATTCATGATTCCTTCTGGCATGGAAGCATTATCATTGGGCAATTGGCTGCTGGTGTTAGTAGAATCGAGTGACACATAGAGGGGTGGTGGTGGTGGTGGTGGTAGTTGTGTTGGCTGTTGTCGTTCGATTCCCATTTGCATATGTTGCATTTGGTTGTTTATCTCTTCGGAAGCACTTTTGTTCGGGAAGACGGATGTACCTAAACCAAATACGGGGAGCAAGAAAATTGATTATCATCTCCATGTATACATATTTATACATGTGTGTGTGTGAAAATGTGCAAAAGAGATTGACACGAAAAAACATCAAGTAATCTTCTCATAAATGAATTATTTCCCCTGTTTCAAAATAAATGTCCATGATAGTGACATGCTAGGAGAAAATATCATTTTCAGATGACACTTATTTTGAAACGGATGGAGTATCTTTCTCGTTGATACTAAAATGAACAAATTTGGGGTTAGTTTATCTACAAATGTTCATGTATAGGACTACATACGAGAACCCTTTATGCATAGACAAAAGTACGTTTACGTGCTTTCGAAGTCATTTATTTTTACAACACGTCTGTACGATTAAAAAAAAAAGCTAGTAATTATACGAAAAATTGAGTTGGTAATGGTCGACGAAGATAAAATATCCTTACCCTTATTGGATTGAAACATCTTCATTACGTTGTTGTGGCTGATCTCGTGATTAATCATGGAGTAGTTTCCTGTCATTCTATGCTGGAATTCGTTATCACCTGACGACAGAAGAGGAGCTGAATAGTTTGCATTCATCGGCTTTTCTATCACGAAAATTTTAGTTTTTGGCATCTGAATAGTTTGTTGCTGAGGATCCAAAGGCAAACACATTTGGCCATCTTTCTCTTGAGTAGTAGAATTGTTGTTCGTAAGGAAGGAAGTACCTAACAAAAGTAGGGAGCCAATTATTATGATTATCATCTGCAGGTGATCAGTATATATACATACACACACACATATACATTTATTGGAAGGGAGAAAATCCTCTCTGTTGTTGAGGCCCTCATGATTTGTTATGGAATTCTCTGAATCAAGGTTACTTGGAACACCCTATACCATTAAAACATGGAGAGTAGCATAACTCATTAGTACATAGCAGTGAGAAACAATTAATGAAAGAAAATATTGCTAACTAAGAAAATCATGAATTATATCAAGTTTATGAAAATTTACCGGTACTTTCATTGCATCACGCTTCTTCTTGATTAGTTTTTCGGTTCTAGATATACGATCTTCTAGTTTGGCAATCTTCATTGCGAGTCGCTTCCTCCTAATTAGTTTTTCGGCTCTAGATATACGATCTTCCAGAATTCTATATCTCAGAGATGGGAGAAGAGCAGAAAAATAAGCACAATTCATATGAATGTATATGAACTTTTCTAGAATTTGAAAATTTCATATATGTATCACAAATTTAATGAATTCTAATTTTAAGCAATCTAGTTGCCACTACTCAAATCAAGACTTCATAAATTTTAAGAGGATTTTGATAATTTCACTCAAAAAAGAAAATGTTTGAATGCAAAGAAAAAGAAAGAGAACACTTTAGTTATTGAATACATAAAACCAAAAAAAAAAAAAAAGAAGGCATAATGCATCTAAATTGACAAGAAGCATAGATTGTTTCTTTAAAAGTGGATATACCTCATCAACAGTTGAGGGTTAGTAACTTCCATTTCCTTGAGTTCAGAATCAGAATACTTAATTCCCCCGAAAACTTTTCCTCGAGCCTCCGAAGGTCCTTCTTGATCCTCCATGGATTTTTGATCCTCTGAAGAATCACGCGTTGAAGATTTTTGTTCTAGCGTTGATGAAGAAACAAGGAGCGGAGGAGGAAGCTCATTCGAGCCAACAACTCCCAAATCAGAACGAACTTCCTTTGAGTCATTAACCACAACATTAGATTGAACCTCATTTGAATCGATGGTTGCCAAATCTGAAGGAATCACATTTGAGTCAGCATTTGGTAAATCAAAATGAACTGAAATGGAGTTGACAAATGGAAAATCGTTACTAAAAGAATTTTCACCCCAATTGAAGGCTTCCTCATCATCAGATGCCAAAAAAATATCTAGACCTCCAAATGCAGCTTGAAAATCTTCATCAGAAAAATATGAAATGTTTTCATCCATTAATATTAGTTTTGCCAATGCAATTCCATAAGAGAACAAAAACTTTGAGGGAGTAAATTTATTTTTCTCTTTTCCTTCTTTTCACCTTACTTATCTTGAGTTTATGAAAAACTATCTAACTAGTTTTCATGGAAACACTCTCACACAAGTACACTAAGAAGTAGATGAAAGTTTAGCAAATGAAAAAAATAAGACAACAACATAGATTTGGATATAGAGAGGTGCAAAGAAATTTTAAAGGCTTATTTTGTCTTCAAGCTATGTCAAAATAGAAAGGAATGGAAAACAAAAAATTGTAAAAGAACCTATATCTAGCCCAAATCAAAACAAACTCTCAAACATCAAGAAAGAAAATCCCACAAAAACACACACATAAATGTACATTTGTGTGTATGAGCAATGTTGAAAGAAAAACTTAAATGGATGTTGCCTATGTTAAACTATAGATGCAGAGTATTTATAGTAGTTGGAGCTAGCTTGAGGTTATGACATTACTAATGACAACAATCCTTAAGAACAACTCTTACGAGTGATAATATGCGCTCTAGATATTGATTTAACCTTAAATTGGATTCTAATACGATCTAACCGTTGTTTGAATTTAAGTAGTTAGAAAAGGATTCCTCGATCTGAGCTGTTTTTTGCCAAGTAAATTTTTTTTATTTCTCCCGGGATCGACATCCTTTAAGAACCAAAGTAGGAAATATTTTGATTTTCCTCAGTAGGTGATGACAATTTTGATATTCAAAAAAGAAGAAGTTGAATGCAACCATCATAGGATTGTGAAAATTTGTTCTTTGGATTAATGGAATCAATACAATTTTGGAAATCTTTTCAAAATTCTATCTATTTTCAAAACTGAAAGGTGGATTTTTTCAATGAAATTAGGATTAGATTTCCATTGTCAAATAAAAATTGAATTTATTCCCTTCTTCGGACCCATAATTCACTATCCTTTTTTTTTTTTAAAATTTTTTTAAAAGTAATTGATCAGTTACTAATTCTTTTCAAATATTGTTGAAAAATGAGTTTACTAGGGATAAATATGATTAAAATAATATATAATTAATCAATCATTTAATAATGTACTTCCTAAACAAGGAGCCCAACCTCAGATTTTGCAATACATATAAATTGTTTGAATTATTTTTACACCAATGCAATTTGAAATCTAATTGAAATTGAGGAATAAATTAATGCATAATCTTTTTTGAAGTAAAATTCAAATTGAATCTCATCTCTTCTTCTAAGAACCCGACGACGAGCCTGACATGAGGTCGTTAAGGAGTTGAGAGTTAATTATTAACGATTTGTTATATATACATTAATACCGAAGCTAGAGATTTCTTCAATGTCTAAGAAATCTTTGTAGGGAGATTTAATATGAAACTAACTATAATCTAGGAAATCTAATTTTGTATATTAAGCTTAGTTCATGAAACTTAATCCTATAATGAGCCGGGTCGAGCCGAATTTTAGTGGGTTCGAGTTGGGTTCATTCAGTTTTTTTACGAGTTGGGTCATCATGGGTTCGAGTCAGACCGAAAATAGGTGGGTTTGACTCGATTCATAACAAGATCGTGAGACACTCGCGAGCCTTCGCGAGCCAAGGCATTAGCAGACTTTGGCAAGCCTTTACGAGCCTGGACGAGTCTGTGCTAATAGAGAAATGAGCTTTTTTATTGTTAGTGTGTTCCTATTCTAGTACAATGTATATTTCGGATTTTTTGTGTTTAAGAATTTGAGTCGATATTAATTGAGTCTTTTGAGTTATTATCTATTGGAGACACTATACGCCTAGGCTTTTTAAGCTATTACGTTCACTGTTGTTGTCCTGAATTGAAATTTGGATGTACTAATTGCAGGCACCCATTTTCGCAACCTTGATTTGCGCTTAAACAAATTTTCATCGATTATTGTATGTCTGATTGCACGAGGTTTCTTCTTTGTTAAATAACTAATATTGCATGATTATTATCCTTAATATCATTTATAAGTTAGTGCATATCACACACTTAAATGTTGCATATGACTTGGTTATGGTATATAGTACATTACGTACATCTTATTTTCTACCAAGTATTTTACCCCATTTATCCGACTATGCAAGCAATAAAATGAGGCTAAAAGTGATCGCATATCACATGGAGTAGGTATTGATAAACCTTGGACCAAGAAGGGGACAAAAGCTACAAAGGAGTACAAGTACTAGCCAAAAGTACCAAATATGTAATTTGGGAAGGAGAAGATGGACCATTTTTTTACCCATGCCACAAGCAAGTACATTGGCTACCAAAGGAGGGCACAAAGGTTGCTTAAAGGACAAGAAAATGTACCAAAAGGAGCACAAAATCCGGCCAAGGACGAGCAAAAGCAGCAGTTATCTACGATAACGGCAAGTCTTCTGCTGGAACGGCAGGGACTTCGGGTTGTCCATGTTTTGCCTCTTTCTTCATCCGAATTTTGGGTTTTGAGGGTATTTTGGACTTTGGCTCAAGAAAAGTTTTATGGGACTTAACCTAGGTTTGATCTAAGCCCTTCAATTCAAATCTTCATCAAATCTTGGCCCTTGGTCGGAAGTTTAAATACCTCACATCATCCTACTCCAAAGACTAAAGTCTCTCATTCCACCTGGAACCCTCATTCACTAAATTCCTACCATTCTCTGTCCTTTCTCTCTACACTTTCTCACCCAAGATCTAAAATCTAAGTTTCTTCTCTCCCAAACACTCAAACACAAACACTACAATCAAACACAAGCCTCTCTTTTTCTAAGAGAAATCAAGACAACGAGAGTACCGTTCTAAGCCAATGTCCTAGAGATTCAAAGGACTAATCATCTTCTCCTCATCTTGTTAAAATCTTTGGAGTAAGTATAATCTTATGAAACTTTCTCTTATGTAAGTCTTCTCTCCTCCTAGTTAGATCTAGTCTTGTTATGTTTTCTTTGTAGAAATATGTAATGGATGATTTTCTCTTTGGTTGAAGTATGTAGTAAATATGAAGCATCTTATATTCTTCTTCTTCTTCTTTTTTTTGGTAGTAAACATGATATGTTCTAGTCAAGATCTATGTAAAAATGATGTTATGTTCTCTATGATTTCCTTTATGAAATAAAATCCATGCTTTTTTAAAGTTTTATGAGTAAGATGGTTTGAAGTTGTAGATCTATATGTTAATATGTAGTTTTAAATATGCTTTGGGAGTAAGACTTTAGTCTTCATTTTGTCTCTCTAGTTCTTCATTTTCTTCTTTAGTAGATCTCTCTCTCTCTCTCTCTCTCTCTCTCTCTCTCTCTCTCTCTCTCTCTCTCTCTCTCTCTCTCTCTCTCTC
>JAOWAN010038848.1:0-16052 GCA_028566635.1 Lobelia cardinalis | reverse complement strand
CTGGAGGGCGTGTATATGATCTTACTGAGCTTTGTTCGCTCACCCTTTCAAATTCCTTTTCTTTCAGGTAAAGATTAAGTGATCTTGGTTCGAGCGTAATGGGTATTTGGAATTCAAGACGCTCATAAATTCGTTTATCATAGTTGGTTTACTTATGTGAGAAGAAAACTCTTATGAGTTCTAAGACAATATTATGATATGTAAATCTCAAAGATTTATTGAGATTGAGTTTTGAATTTAAGAAATACGATATGTTTTGAGAAAAAAGATGGTTATTTTCTTTTAAGTTGATATATTTTCATGGTATGTTGGGTATTAGTTTGATTTATTGTAACATCTCGAAACTTTGGGACATAGGGAAATGATCCCAAATTCGGGGCGTTACATCCATATAGCCTCTTGCATATTCAAAAATGTTGAGTCTCCCGATTCAGTTATTGTGCGACGAACAGAGTATTTAATAGTTATAACATAAAAAAAAATAGTCAATATTTATTTTAGAGCAGCAATGATATATTTTATAAGTATTCAATATCGTCCAACAAATTTAAATTTATGAACTCTAACAACAATGACCCCAATCATAAAAATAATAAAATAAATCCTAATTCAAATTAAAGTTGCACGATATTTCTCATTAATTCGTCAGAGATAAATTGAGAATAACTGAAATTATTAACAATAAAACCGATAAAATATTAAATAAATTAAAAATAATATAACAACAAAAATATAAACTAAATTAAAAGATTCACATGCCCAAAATGTGATTTCAAATAATTTATAAAATTTATTTTTAATATATTTTTAATATATCATTATATATGGAGTTATATATTTTTTATAATTACTATATGGATTAACAATATGTGATTATTTTTTAAACATATATGTAATACTTAATAAAGTATATTTTGTATCCATTTCAAATATATATTTAGTAAACTTTAAGTATTGACTTTGACATACTTGTAACATTTGAAATTACATTAAAATATACAAAGTAAAAAAAGTAATAAAAAAATAGTTTTTAAATCACTAAACTTTATGCGCATTTAATGACCATTCACCAATAAAAAGTATTCAAAGTATTAATATATTATACTATTTTTTTGAAACAAGTTTTTGAAATAAAAATTAATTATCTATATTTGTGTCATTAATTTTATTATTTAATTATTCTATTACTTATATTTTTTTGCTTTAAAATCAATAAATGATGTTATATTTTCTTTAGTCTATTAATAATATGTATGAATGATTTTTAATTTGAATTGTTGATTTAGTGGTTGTATCTTTCTTTAAGTGTAATAGACCATGAGTTCAATTCTCTCTATATATATCTACTTTTTATTTTCGGAAATCGGATCGAAATTCCAAAATTATAATTTCGGAAATATTTTGAATTGGATTTCAGAATTTTCAAAATTTTTAAAACTAATTCCAATTTCAATCCAAATAAATTCAAAAAAAATCAAAAATCAAAAATTTAAAAATCAGATAAAAGAAATTTAATTTTAAAATTAGAAACTTTTGAATCAAAATCGACTAAAATTAAAATTTTCCGTTCCAATTTCCAGTTACGATGCACTTTCTTTTAATTTTTCCCCGCAGTCCGGTATAAAGAACTTTGAACAGTAACAAAGTAGGGGACCTACACCTACTCCCCTGTTCTGTAATCTGGAGACCAACAATGTGTATGTGCTCACAACAGTCTCCCACTACCTTGATTCGATCTCCAAACTTCAAGCCCTAAACCGGAAAACATCACGCACGATTTCATGGATGGTGTCCTGAAACGACACCGTTCGAAATGAATCTTCCCGCCTCACCCTCTTCTCCTCGCCCATCTTCTTCTTCGACATCTTCTTGGTTTTCCGGCATCGTTCGCGGCCGATTCGATAGAGCCGACAGCGCTAAAATGTCCAGCAGCTTGTCCGTCACCGGTGGAGATAGTTTGGGCCCCATTAACCGGAAGAATCAGTTCCGTGGTGTTATGTTCAAGTATGGCTCTAAACCTATTCAGGTACCGGATTAAAAATGTTTGTTATTTTTTAATTTTGATTAAAATCTTGGATCTCTTTGATCAACTGGGAAATAGATTTTCAGTGTGGAATTTTGGTTTGGATTTTGGTATTTGGGTTGGCATTGTAATTCGTGTTATGATTTGTTCTATAGGTGCAAAACTGTTGGGCGTCTTTCTTATCATAAAAAATAGGCTGTGCCATTTTGGTTTCACAATGCAAGTGTATAGTTTATTTATTGTTTATTGGGATCTACTCGCTGACTGGAAATGTTGGATCCTTAAAATGTTATTGGAGGTTTATAGGTCTTCTTACGAACATTCAGTCAAATGTCAATGAATTTTGCTACATGTGGCACATGATGTCCTCTTGTCACCCCAATGGAAGTCCTTTTCTGTTTTTCGCAGAGGGGAGCAAGCATGATTATGGATTAGTCATTTGTTAGTAGGAATAGATTTGAAAAAGACCATCTTAACTATGATGCTTCTGAAATGCTTATCTTTAATGGAAGAAATTTTGAGATATATGATACTGAACTTGGAATTCCAGTTAAACTTCTTGGATGTATAAGCATACTGATTTTTCAATCACGTGAAAATTTACCCATTTGTCAAGTTGCTTTTGGCCACATAGACGGGTTTTTTGACTGCTGATGGTATCATCTAACTTAGCATACCTCAACTTGTTGGCTAGATATGTCACATTGTCACTTGTTACATGCCATTCATTTAATATGCTCGTCTTTTGGCATACAATACTCTTTCTCCTTTGTCTAACGTAAAGAAAATTAGTAAGCTCTTGTATTTTGAAGTCTATGATGTAATTTCGTTGAAATTTTGATTTGAGCTTTATAGTTGACGTGCAAAATATAAAATTATGTAATTGATGTGCATGAGCACGTGGTCATGCAATTGAGTGAGAAGTAGATCTTCAAAGCCACCGAGATATTTTTAGTTGTGAATAATTTTTTAGGAGTACATTTGTTGCTACAACTTTATGAAATAAAATATCTTATTTACCCTTTTGTAATCCTCTTTTTAACTCATGTTTTTCCAACACCCAAATAAATGTATGGGCAAACTTGAAATTTGAGTGCTTTTAGATCAAAAGTGACTATTATTTTGGACCAAATTTTAAATGGAAAAGAGACAGTTAAAAGAGACCGGAGGGAGTAGTATTTATTCTCATAAGTACTTAAATTGGCTCACCACTAAGTTTTAAGTTGTCAAATTATTGATCCTAAGAAGAAACGAAATAACTAAATTGACTAGAAGTAATTAAATAAGGAAGATAATTGGACCAAGAGTTAGAAAAAGAGATACTGGATTATGATTTCATGCTAAGTCCGCACATGTGCAACTTAATCCTTCTTCAATTACTATTGCCTAGTTTTCCTCACATGTGCAACTCAATCGTTCTTCAATTACTATTGCGTAGTCTAGGTATAAAAAACATGAATGTATTGTGTTCCCATACGTTATGGCAAGATGAATTATTCAGCCTAAGATTACAGGATTCCCCAATGAATCATATAATCCCTGGTCAAATAAATGCATATAAAACAATACATCACAAACGGCTATCTATTGTGATGCCAGTTCCCAAGGAATAAGACCATAAACTACTATTATGCCATTTTATCATTTTATTTTAAAGTTCAAGGTTCCGGTTAAATACAAAGTCTTTACTTGATCAGTGGTCCTTGGTTGTTTGAACACTAACGATTATCGGCCTAGGAGATACCCATAATTGTTTATCTCTTTGTATGTCTGTTTTATGTGTATGTGAGCTAGGGAGTCTCATGAGCATTTGGTTATGCATAGCTCTATGGCTCAAAGTTGTTGGGGAAGGTTGTTTGGGGGTACAGCGTGATATTTGCATTATGCCTCCCGGTGTGGAGGAGTTATTTGGGCTTTGATCGTTTTAAGGATGCTTCTTTGTTGTGGGGTTGTTCCATTTTCGGTTTATTGTGGAACATGTGGATTGAGAGGAATTCGATTTTTTTGGAATCGAGAATTATCGCTTTCGATATTACGGGAGAAGATTACTCTGCGGTCTTCTCTTTGGGCTAGGAGTTTTGGTGTTTTTCGGGGTTTGTCTTTGGTATATTTGGCTAGAGATTGGGGAGCAACTATTGTGTAGTTTGAGTGTTTTTGGTTTTCTAGGTGGATTTCTTGTCCGCATTCTTTGTACTTTCTTTCTCTATTAATGACATTCTTCTTTTATCAAAAAATAAAAAAAAAATAATTTATGCCTTTCTAAGTTAATTCTGCCGCTCCTAGGATCACATTGATTCTCACATCAACTAATTGGTAGCTAGCAACTAGCATTAAGAATGTGTAATGATAATGAAGACATAATAGCAACATGATTGAATAATATTTAACAATTAACTCATAGATTGATGTTAGAGATTCATCAAAATAAAAAAAATCCAGGAATAAAAAATTGATTTATAGATATCGTAGATAAAAACCTTAAATAAAGTTGACACCGGATAAATGATCGAGCTTTACTTCTTGTTCTTCCTTGGACCATGCGTGTAGTTGAGAGAAAATTGGCGGAAGTATTTGAGCTGGATGAGAAGGGGTTGTATGTAAAGGCTCGAGTTCCTATTCCGGCAAGGAAAAAGTTAAAAACATTCCTATAATTGGAGTTAAACCCTTTCCTGAATTCAGGAAAATAGGTCCAATTCCAACGAGTATAAGGAATTGTGGACAGCAGATCACAGACTGCCATTTGGGGTGTTTGGTACTTGCGAATTTGGGAAAGGCTGGGGATCTGCATGCAAGAGTAAAAGGAATGTGGGCTGGAGCTGCTCAGATCCATATCTGGCACTGCTTTGTAGTGGTTTGAGCCATTGAGGGAAGGCTGACAAGTATGTGCTATTGGCGTTTCAGGGGCTTGGCGATCTCTGTAATTTTGGCTTTGGCAGCATACCCTTCAGCCTCTATCACCTCTTTTGTTTGCATGTCAACCCTCTAACAGCCTTCACTGTGTTCTCAGCTTCACTTCAGGCCTTCCTCTTAAGTCTTGACAGAATTTCTTCAGTTCTTCACAATTTGGTCCGAGAACTCCCGATTCGCTTTGCATTCACCATGTTTTAATCATCCTGTCCTAGAAACCGAAAAGTACAAAATAACCCATACCAGCAGTAGCACTTTTTGTTTGAACAAATTATCGCCAAACACAGAGAAATTAGATGATAAAACTAGGTAAAATATGATCTTTTAACCATCTATATGTGAAGACTGGTTAAAGCTTTTGGGAATGAAAGGTGATCTGCCTTAAAGATTTTGTTCCGCAGCCTAAACTTTCAATTATTTTTCAAATCTGAGTTTTTGGGAGACATATTTTTTAAATTTGTATTAGATACATGATGTAACTGTTTCTAATCGCGGGAAGGCCGAAATACATTATTTTTCTCGATGCCCATAAGAGCTTAATCGCTTAGAACCAAATTTATATTCTGGAAAGAAGAAAAGAAAATATCGCTTGCCATCTTAACAGGTTACATATTTCAGTAAATTAGTGACGAAAACTATTGTAACAAATTTTAATGTGTCCACGTGCAACAATAGCAAAATTAGATATAAAGAAATATAGAGGACAAACCCATATGACTATAAACTTGGTTAAAGGTATATGGCGGTGCGCATCACTTTGTTGTTTTTTGTGATTTTATAGTTCTTCACTGTATGATTGCACTTTACAGATTTCAATTTAATAAAATACTTGGATTTAGTGGCCCTTCTGCATAATTTTGTGGTAGCTCAACTATTATTTAGTAGTTATATCATATTTTGTAACTTCCTGAACTCCAGGGGTCTAATAGTTAAACTCTCTTATTAGGTGAACAATTTTTAGTAATACATATGTGTCTTTGCAAGAATATCCCGTTCACTTTTGCAATGCACAATCAGTTTGTTAGATGCCTATTAGTGCGTGCTGAATGCTGATACATGACATACTGCAAATTTTCATGCTTACATGTTATCTCATCCTTTTTCTATATCTGATGCTTGGCTGTTTGAACTCTTGATATAGGTTGCCTTTAAAACAGGGGATTATAAACAACAAGTCATCTTTATTGGTGGATTGACAGATGGTTTCTTGGCTACCGAGTACGTAAAGTATTTCGTGTTTTTTTTTTCTTTAATATCCCTCTCTTTTTAAAAACCAAAATCAACTACTTTTGAAACAATTTGTAGTTAGTTCTCCTCCCTTTGAGTTCCTTTGGATACTTAGATTCAATCTAAACCACCATGGAAAGATTTCCTCAACTGGCCTAGTTGAACTCTTATTGCTACATTCATCGGTAACATGTTAGTCTAATTTGTTAACATAGTTCCAATTGTTCATTTATCTACAAGAGACCCCTAATTTACTTTTTTACTCTTTACCGTAAGCGTACCGGCCAATGTTATCATATGTCCGTTGTAGCTTTTATATTGAAATTATTGGTTATATGTGCAAGTAATCCATTCATAATGATCTCCTCTCTTCATTTTTGGACCTCAGCCAATTTTAAGATCCACGTAAATAAAAATCCCTCAATTTTCTTTCCTAAACGGAGTATCCGAGTTGAACCATTAGTGTTTTTTCATCTTGATTATGCTTCACTTCAGTTTGGTGACTCAAGATTGGCTCGCTCTAATGAAGCATTTTTACAGGGGACTAGTACATTCATGACGCGTGTGCAGTGATGAATTTTTAATATTCTCAATTGTTATATTTGTAATTCATATTTAGTTTTTTGTAATTTAATTTGTTTAAACCTTTTTGGAAAGGGTGACTTCTGGTAGTTACTTTCTAGGAGTGGATGAAGTTGGGAAGTTACATGTTCTGGGTAGAGGATAATTTTAGAATCTCAAAAGGGCTTCATTTCAATCTCTCCTTTATCATCAAACACTCCCTCCCTCGCACATGAAGAGGGACACTTTAACTAACTCCTCAAATTAAGGGGTAATTTGAGCTTCCACCCCTCGTGATTTGGCCAAATTTCGATGCCCCCTTCTGGTTTGGCCATTTGACAGAGCCTATCCCGTTTTCAAAATTCATCCTTATTATGAGAGTAATATGGCCATTTTAAATTATAATTCAGCAGCAAGTTATTTCTTTCTTTTTCTATAATTTTCCTGATATAATGGTTTACTTATATTGGTTAATATGGATGGTTGTGCATATTAATATATAGTAAAAAATCATAAAATATTTAAAACAAAATCTCAAAAATTAATATAAAGTTACATAGAATCTTAAGAAACTAAGATATTTATAAATCACTATTAAAGTTATAAGATACATAAATGTATATTTCTTATGCGTATTACATGAATAATAATACTCACTTCGTCTCTAAATAAGTGTCATGTTTTGACTTTTTCATGTCAACCTTATTCAACTTTGATAGTTGACTAATTGTTTATAAATATTGACTTATTGTTGCATGTTTGTAGAAAATGTTATCAATAGTTTACTTAGTATTCAACATTGATTTGAATTTTAGTCTAAAACACAATAATTCTATGTTAAATAATTATTTTAATAATAGATAAATTGACTTTTCAAAAATCAAATGACACTCATTTAGGGACGGAACGGAGGGAGTAATTGTTAAAAAACACGAAAGAAGAATATATTTATTATATAAAAAATGATCAAACTCTTTGGGTTTCTAGTTAAAGAAGCCTTGGAAACTGCCTTCTTATGAGTTCCATTCGATGCTAAATTGAGATCAGGAAATCGACGATAAATCATCGAGTTGAGTTCGATGTAAACTCAATTCTTTTAAAAGAAATTTTTAAAAAAAGAATGAGGGAAATGAGTTTCTTATTAGATTTTAAAGTATCTTTTAATTAATTTTAATATTTGACTTTAATGAAAAAAAGAAGAAAGTCAAACTCATGTTACCACTTATTAATATTTGATATTTTATAACTATTTGTATTATTTTTTTTACTTATATTATGGTTTGAATTTCTTCTTTTTTTACTTTTATTAATAATTATTAATTTTGTAATCATTTATATTAATCAATATAATTAAACCATAATATTATGAAAATTACTGAAAAATATTTATTTTGCAGAATTAGAATTTCAAATGATCACATTATCCGTTTTATAAGAATGGATTTGAGCAGGAGGAGTAGGCGCCATTTACTGGCCGAAGCACGAGGGGGGCACTGAAATTTGGCCAAACTACAAGGGGCGGCGGCACAAATTACCCTCAAATTAAGAAAATTGTTAAATACCTGTTAATTTATTGGACAACATAACTTTTCTTACAAGTTCTGGTCCGTAATTAAGAGAATATATTACCAAATGTTACTTTTTTCTAGGTTCATTGTCAAAAGAAAATAAAATTACAGCTAATACTTCTGTTTCAAAATATTGTAATCTGAGTCCCATTTTCTTGGGAAGAGTTTTATGGGAATTCATTCCGAATAAATAACTATCTTCTGTTATTTTTTGGTTCTATATTACTCCATCTGACCCTGAATGAATCTCCACTTTTGAGGCTAATTGTCACCAAAAAGAGTGTCCAGTTTCAGTGAAGTTCCTGAATTCACCATCGACGCTTAACATTGTCCACTTGCAATGCTATGGCGATACCGGTAATTTTGATTATGTACTTGCAACTCAGCTCAACTCAACTCAGCCTTGGTCCCAATCTCAAGGTTGATTAAGTACTTATTCCACTAGTATTGCTTAAGGTCCACTTTCTTAATTTCCTTGAAAAACTCAAAATAGACACTCACATAGGACGGAGGGAGTGGTTTTTTCGGTTATTCATTGAAATAACAGGTGCTAGGGTTTATGACCTTTTCTTCATAGTGGTTCTTTGGTAGACCTTTTTTACCCTTCCTATATCTTGTTTAAAAATGCTGTCTAGTTATAATGTTTCTTTACCTATTATTATTCATTTAATTATCCAACAGTGCTTTACAATTCTTAAAATTTTTTTACCAAGGTTAGAATAAGTGTCTATCTTAATCCATCAGCTATGCAATATGCCTTTACTGTGGAGATGGATCTGTAGCATTATGACCGCTAAATATAGGTGAAATTGCATTTCATATATGCTGGTACTATGAAGTTTAGCCAACTGATTAATTTCTTTCTTCCTTTATGTTCTCTTGAAGTGTTTCTGTCCTTGATAAAGTGTTTCTTTCCACCAATGAAATGCTTTCTCTGGATATGATTGTATAACCTAAGCCCATACATACATGAAAGCATTAATATGTACATTATCTCTTCCAGAAGGACCAGAACTTAGCTGACAAATGATTTTTAAGAACTTAAAATCATATTGAATTTCGGAATTTCTTAAGTTTGACAATCTCAGGTATTTGGAGCCTCTGGCGATTGCTTTGGAGAATGAGAAATGGTCACTAGTTCAGTTTCTGCTTTCATCTTCTTATAGTGGATATGGCACCTCAAGCTTGAAAGAGGTAACTCATCTTTTGCCTGTTCCAAGTTAAGCGTCCTCATTGCATTTTTCCTTGGCTGATTAAAGACAATATGTGTGGTTAACAAAGTAGACAGGACTTCCGTTGGAGCAAAAAGACTATAGAGATGACCATTATCTTAGTGTTAGTGTTTTTCTATCAATTCATTGAAAAAAAGTAAATACGTAAATCAGAAAACTGTTAGCCATTCACTGTGAAATTTCAAGGTACCCCTTTCATGCAAGGTCATACCATTGATATACTTATACATGCATTCATATGCACACACCATAAACACAACACCAGAGAGGCCCAATGCTCGATCTGCTAATATAATATGAATTTTTTGCATTGCCTGCTATGTCATTAAAGTTGGTTGAACTAAGGTAGTGAAATTGGTTTTCATTGTTTTTGGTTCTTCGTTGTCTCTTCGTTTATCTTTTCTTTTTGATCAAAAGAATTAATTTATCGCCTTCTTTCTTATTGTGTATTCTTCTGATTCTTTTTTGTGGCTTAGATATTCAGCCAAAATATAAATTTACATAATTAACCTTTTATAGTTATTCATAGATCTTCCTTATGGAAACTAACCAAATACTCAATGGTTGGTCTTGGTACCTACATAAACCTTTAGAGCCTCAATTAGGCCGGGGCTCTAGAAATTTGTACAGTAATAATATTGCCTCATCTTGCTCATGTTTTCAAGTTGCAGTTTGTATAATCTTATTGTTAAACAATCTTTTATTGTTTGTCTAAACTTTGTCTGTGGATGGATTTGTAATCTCTGCAATTGTCATTTTTCTGCTTAATGAAGGATGCTGCTGAGCTTGATCAATTGATCAATTTCTTAATCAACAAGGAAGATTCAGAGGGAGTGGTACTACTAGGCCATAGTACTGGCTGTCAGGTATATTTGTTTTCTTTTTAACACAAACTTGAAGTATATACTAGTATATAGTATTTACAGCTGAATGCTTGAACTATTTACTCAAGCAACCACATTATAGAAGCAATAAATTAGTGATAGCTGATAAATTCGTTATTCATGTGTTTTGTGTTAGGATATTGTCTATTACATGCGTACGAATGCCGCATGCTCGAGAGCTGTTCGTGCAGCAATTTTGCAGGTAGCAACTATGCCATCCTCTTTTCTTTTCCATTGCTTGGTTCACACGCTATATATCCATAATTGCATTTTGTTCAGTATACTGATTGCCTTTTTGATCTATGTGTTAGTCATATATAAGAAAATCTTAACATTTTCTTCTATAGACATTTTTTTAGCCCGTCAGTCTTCTTTAAACTTTTCTTCTGTAAACATTTTTTAAGCCTGTCGTCATGACTCATGTCCCATATGGATATTTGTTTATTTTGTTCTTTTTGGTCCTCTACTTTCACCTTTAAAGTTTTTACTTGGTGGTCTGCAAATTTCTTTTGTCCCGGGATTTGAAGTACTTAATTTATTGCCCCTATACACCGACCAATTGTCATTGGCCAGAGCTCACCCTCAAACTGAACACAACAAAGACTTTTGTTTACATAAAGATATGGTGCAAAGGATTGGGGATGGCCTAGGGCTGCAAATAAAATGATACTGTAGTAAACTTGTTCAAATTCGACTCGTTACAAAGCTTTGGGCTCGGGTTGTTATAGATGGTATCACAGCGGACTCCCGGTCGGATGGCTTTCGGGCTCGCCCGGGGGACATTTTTGGTATTGGTTTGGCCTTGATGAGGATGTCAATGTTTTGGAGGGGGAGCATGTAATACCCTACATTCCCACACCGGACGAATAGGGGAACTTTGTATGGTTTACATGTAGCCCCCTGTTATCCATCCGGCATCAAATCATCCATGGACTTTTGGGTCGCTTGGAATGTGCCGTTGATCCAAGATGCTAAGTGTGGGCTAGTTGGCGGGTCTGATTGCGAACCGAGTTTTTAGACTCGGGTTGTTACGGATTCTAAACTCATCAAATAAACATGTGGACCTCAAGCTTTGTATGGCTCGGCTTGGACAAGCTAGTGAACTATTTAGTCTCATTTATATGTATATAGTAGTGTAAGCCCGAGTCCGAGGGTGGCTTCATTTTCTTTTAATTAAAAGAAAATCTAATATAATAAAATGTTAAAATTATAAATTTTTATAGTTCCCAGTTAAATATGATAGTTAATTTTAGATTATACTAAAATTTGAATAATAATAATATAAATAGAATTATTATGTATAATTTTTTTTAATATCAACTAAAGATGTAAAATAGAATATAGTACTCCATATTTGACAACATAGTGCGGGGCCTTATTGCCTGAAATAAACTTTAGTACTATCCATAATTTCTTTGACAATATTGTGCAGGGTCTTATTGCCTGAAATAAATTATAGTACTATCCATAATTTATTTTTTTAATAAACTCGGGCATTGCCCGAAATGGCTGGGCTTCACTCGCGCCGAAATAATTCTCACCACACGAAGCCCCAAGACCATTCTGCCCCACCCCCGTCTTCCGCCTTCTTGTGTCAGTCAAGCAACATTTATCACGATGATGCACAATTTCCCGATTGAGCACTTTTCCTTGTACTTATAATAATGTGGAAGGCAGACCATTGGCAGACCGTCTGATCTTAAAATTATATATGGTTGAGATTAATTTGTAAATAGTTACTATTTATGCTACTGTAGAAGGACTGAGCTCTTTTATATTATAGATATATATATCTATAGTATAAGGGAGATCAGTTTTGCTACAATTGAATGAACAGTAAAATTTCAAACCAATCTTAGTCATCTATTAAAAATGATCTCAGCCATCTAAGGGAAAGTTGTGGTAGTGTTCATGAAATGGTAAAAGACCCAATTTGGTCCATGATCTAGCTATCTATTGCATAAATAATCCTCAATCTTTTTTTCTTGTGGGTCAAATACTTGAACTATCAAATATAATCTAATTTGATCCCTAAATCCAAATTAACACAGTTGATCAGAATTTTAGATAAAAATATGCTGATATGGCATTTTGATATAAAAAATTCAGGGGTAAAATGGATATTTACTTAATCAAAAATGAAAAAGCAAAAATAAAATAAAATTAACAACTGGTCTATCCCTTTCTCTTCCCCGTCCCCTTCTCTTCCCTCCCTCAACCAACTCTCGCTCAGCCTCATCTCCCCTAATCTCCGCAGCCCATTTTCCCTACGGTCGTTCCCCCGACGATTTCTTTCGACGTCCACTTGCAGTCTTTTCCTTCCAAACGCCGTTAAGGCTTGTGTTGTCGTTACCGCTGGAAACAATACCTCTTGCCCCTTCTTCGATTGTGACCTCGGTGACGAATTTCTTGACTCTTGACGGCATTCCCGATGGAGATTAGGGAATTTCTCCTGCAGCCCACTCTCCCTCTTCCTCTTTTCTTCTTCTGTCCTTGGATTGAGGGGTGACGGAGTCAATCTTCGCTACTGCTAACCCTTCATCTTCCATCTTCAACCCAGATTCCCAGATCTGCCACTTCCATTGAAACAGTCGGTGTTTGTGGTTGCTGCAGTGTCATGTCTTTTACATGCTGAAGTACAGATCTGGGTGTTTTCTCGAATTCATTTTGGACCTGCTTGTTGTGTTTTGCAGAATTTGCTCGGGGTGTGTTGTCAGTTGTGTGTTGCGTGAGTGTGTGTTTCGTTTCAGGGAAATTCGTACTAAACGATGTTCTTGTTGTCTTCAAGAAAAGTACTCCCTCCGTTTACAAATATAAAACGAATTTCTTTTTTCATCCATTAACATGGGTTTCTTGTTTATTTGAATTGCTGTCGTGCTGGAGATATGGGAAGGGCCAGATGGGTGTTTGATACTATGGTTGGCAGAGGGTTAATGGTTGATGGGCATTCTAAAGCAAAGATAAGAAAAGCTAGATCTTCTTCCAATGCAGGAGGGGACATGAAAAATACAAAGTACTCGTCTGTTTTTTTTAGAGAAATCAATAAATGATTTGATGGTGGTGGGGATGAAAAATTAGATCAGGGTTATGATTTTTTTGTTTCAGATCTGGGATGAAGTATACTGTTGAACAGAAAGGAGAAGAAGATTTCCATTGGTGGTGGTGGTGGTGAAGATGGTGGTGGTGGTGATGATGATTGGTGGTGGTGGTGATTGGGGTTTATTAATTTGTATAATTAACAAATTACATATAATATTTTAATTATTTAGTTTTGTAAATAATAAAGGATAAAAATGTCATTTCATTATTTCCCCCCCAATTTTTATGCCACTTAAGCGCCACATAGGATTAATGTTGCCACCTAAGTTGGTCAACTCTTTCGATTTGAATTCAGGGACTAAATTCGGTTACAATTGATAGGTTGTGTATTAGACCAACAAAAATAAATGACTAGGGACTACTTATACAATTGATAGTTAGTTCAGGGATCAAATTGGATCTTTTGCCTTCATGAAATTGACCTTATGAACAGCAACACAATCCCACTTGAACGCACAACGCGTCCTCTCCAGCACACCGTCTCCCCCTGCTGCACACACACCACTGAAATGGGTATTATAATTCTACTTTCTTACATTCATCTATTTATATGTCCTACTAGAAAATGCCCATGCCCTTGTGCACGGTGTCGAATTTTTTAATTATTTTTTTTAAATTTACATAATAAATTTAATTTATAAAAATGTAAAAAATATTTAAAAAGAAAAAAAATAATAACTTAATTAAAAATTATATAAAAATATTATTAATATTTAAAAAATAAAAAAATATTAATTTTAATAATTCAAATAATATAAATTTAGTTAATTGAAATCATTTAAAAAAATACACTCTTTACACCTTCTCCCTCATCCACAACACAACTCTACACACACTCTTCACACATTCTCTTACCTACATACCACACCACACATACTCTTCACACCTCTCTCACCCATAACACACAACCCCACACATAAATTTTCATCAATAGATGCAAATAATTGAATGGTTGAGATTAACAAAAATTTTCAATATTCATAAGGTCACTTTCAATGATTTGTAATACAACTTGATCTTATAGATTGTTTAAAACAAAGTCAAGCAGTTACTACAATTGCCTTTTCTTGACTCTCAAAGTCCATTGTAACACTACTGTCAAGAATACATATTTTAATGGACGGAATAAATACTAATATATATAAATATAAAGGAGAAGGTTGAATAAAGCCGTCCATTAAAATATAAATAGATGGACAAAGAATTGTACCTTTGCCGTGCTGATAACTTATTATAAATTGAGAACCCCGAACAAAGATTTAGATATAAATATCAAGAGTGCAAATCGAAACAGATAAAGAATGAAAGAGAAAGGGAGAGAGCAGCTTTGAAGAAGAAAATTGTGCTTCTTAAAACTAATCACCCCACATAATAGATCTCAGGCGTGTTGCAGTAAGTATTCTCTTCGATCTTTCAGAAATGTCTGGATCAGTCCATACAAATTCTTGTATTTCTTTGTCAGATCCTTAATAATAAGATAAATAGAAGACGAGTTCAAATTGGATTCAGCCAATAATTTACAAAAAATGAAATCACTTACCAGGTAGTAAGCACATCCTAAAAATTTCCTCCCAGGGCTACCATCACTTCTTGACGTCCTCATCGGGATGGCTGACCACAGTATAAATGGCGAGCAAATCGGCATTGTGAATCTTCCAAAATGCCCCCTTCATAATTTTGGGAATTCCATTCAAGGTTTCAGTTTCGTTTTTTAACGGTTACGCAAGTTCGTGGTTTCAAATTTGAAACGCCAATTTTTCTGAGTTTGCCCCAATTTTTCTTGCGGAATGAACCCTAATTTCTAAAGGTTGAAGATGTCTGTTTAAATGAGCGGGGATGGAGTCAAGCCCAAGGGACCTAGTCAACATTTTTGGTGAACAGACCCTTTTGCCCCTGAAAATTAAGAGTAATACTGAACATTGGACCAAAATTGAGTTCCAAAAGGGGTTGGTTGGGTCGTTTTGGTACGGTGGGGTGTCATATGCGCCAGTTTGGGTACTAGGGGCTATCTGAATTTAGGTAGCTACTTTGGGAAGGGGGGGGGGATTTTTTTCCCCTTAATACCAGTGTAATCGATCTTCCTGTTAGTCTAGCCTTAGGTTCCTTCCATTTGTAGTCACTAGTCACACTACATCACATGCCCTGCAGATCAAGGACGATTTGGGAAACTAATAAAGAGGGATGAAAAAACCCAAACCCAGGTACTACTGTCTCCTTCACTCAGCAAAACCCCCAAACCCAGATCCCACCGCCTCCTCCCACCACTGCCCAACCTGAACCCAATTTCCAACCGTGTTTGTGCAAACCAGGTTGTTGAAATTTGGATTTACTCTTTTGATGTTTCTGTTCATACTACAGATTTGTGGATTTTATTTTTTAAGAAATTAAAATTGAAAACAAATTCTTGTTGATTTTAATTTCTACAGCTGCGATTTTCATTTTATTACTGGATTGAAAGTGGAAGTTGGATTGTACAGTTTATGGATGAGGATTTACAGTTTTGGATCTTCAATGGCGAAAGAGAGATGAAGAAGGGAGATTGATTTATTTT
>JAOWAN010038825.1:0-16057 GCA_028566635.1 Lobelia cardinalis | reverse complement strand
AAAAACTAATTTTATCCAAAACCAAATCAAACTCTAAATTAAACTTAGTCTAGGATCTAAACCGGAATTAACCAACACATCACATGACTTTTTTCATATCGGCCTGTGGTATCTGTACGTACTATGTATTCCTGGTTACCCCCAACTAGCCCGATTGAATGATGTTGCAGGCCCAGAGAGAGAGAGACAGAGGGGGGAGAATCTTTACGACTCAACGGCAAAAACCAAAGCGGCGCCACCGACACCCGGAGGGAATTGGCCCGAACCGCAAATTAGAGATTTGTCGGGTACCATATGAATGTTCCAAAATAATAGTGGGGATACAAACGCCTATTTAATTAAAGCAAAAAAATAATTAAAATGTGGAGAGTAAAAAACGGTTAATACTTATTGAAAAATGAAATTTTTGGAAGATGTTTTAATTTTAGGATCAGTTTACTTCGAATACTTATAATAAAAACCAAAAGTGTTATATATTGTCCTTCAAAAAAAAAAAAAAGTGTTATATATTGTAAAATTGAGAAATCGTTAACCCTATTAATTTAAGGTCTCAACTTAATTTTTGGATTTAAAAAAATGAAAAAGACTCTTGACAAAATCCCATGTCTCACAAGTAAATCTGTTTCCTTTAAAAAACTACCGAAAAGTTAAAAAAAAAAAAAAAATTCCAATTTTGTAGAAAAGAATAATGCAACAATGGAGCTCATTTTACAAAAATTTTTTGATAACTTCACAAGAATCAACCATTTCTCTTTTAAACTTTCTTCTTTTCCTTCTTTTCAAAATTTGCTATGGATAATTATTTTTAAAATTTGTTAAATTTCTTAACTACTAAAGATATTAATGTTCTAAATAATAAAATATATAGTACAAAAGTGAATCCATTAATATAGGTTTAACGGAAATAAGGTTAATGGGTTCATTGTGAATTTGTTAGAATTATAATGAAGAAATTAATGAATCGATATTATGTGATAATGAAGAGGCGAAGAACATAAGCCTTCTACCACAAGAGATGCTTCGACTATAGAGTAAAACTTCATTAACCTTTCTATCAACCTTTTTACAACTCTATGATCCTTGCTAATAATCTCTTCAATGCATCCATAGGAGACGCTCTAAGACTAAAAAACTCAAAAGCTGAAAAAGAAAATTCGAATATTTTGTTCTAAATGATATCTCATCATTTGTCAAGGGCGGAGGTAAGGGGGCGGCCGCTCTCCCCACGACGAAAATTTCTCCATTGAGAATCTCAATTTCCGATGTTTCGCTCTTCAAAAAAATTTCGTTTGCTCTAAGCCTAATTTCTAATGTATTGGATCTATGATATTTGTCTTAATTTTTTATTTTTGCAAATTTTATATCATTTAATTTGTATTTTTTTGATGTAAAATGAAAATATTTTTTAAGTTTGATGAAACTTTTTGTGATTTTTTTGCAGTCATTTAGTAAGAAATAAGTGTTTTTAAGATATTGTTACTTCCGCCTAATTGCTCGACCTGAAAAAAAAAAATCAGAGGCGCTATCCTCTAGCGCCTCTAAATTTCTTTTCCTTTTCCTTTGAGAAAACCTTCATGACAATTTTTTTTATAAGGTGTTACCTTATATGATTGAACGAGTCCATTGAAAAGTAAAAACATCATTGACAAAAATGCCTTCCACCACTATGAAGCCTTTTTGATTTATAACTTCATACAGATCCGCTCCCAAGACTTTGCAAAAATTTCTTTTTTGACTAGCACTTTTTTTTCTTTTTAATAAGAATACTCAATAATACATGTTTTCGAGTCTTCACATGATAACTGGACTTCTTGGTACGTCCTTGACTTGTCCCAATAGGAAAAGGATAATCGAAAAGGTCACCGATAAATTCTGTCGGGAGGATTTCGTTATAGCACAATTATTTTCGCTATAGCAGAAATTTCGCTATAACGCTTCGATTCCGTGTACAATTTCTAGCTTTTTCCTATTTTTGCACTTTAACCCTCCGTAAGTCATAAATTCAACAGATTTGCACCTGAGTTCCTGCAATTACTAAAAACACATATCAAATCACAATAAAATGCTTGAAACTAACATAACTTATGGATGAAAAGAAACAATAAATAAGTGTATAAAATAAACTTATAAATGATCATGTATAAGGTGCCCTATTTTAACTAATTAATAACGGACATAGGATTTCATAACAAAAAAAAAAAAACATAAATACATAACCACACCTTTTACCTTAGTTATTTTTTAAAAATAATACTAAAAGGAAAAGACAAAAGAAACATCCGGCTACCCATCTTCTTCCACACGATTTTGGCATCGTTCTTCTTCCTCTCACCTCCGGTGATCTACCTTCTTCTCCCACGGTAACTTTGAGATCGTCAAATATCATACCTCTTTCTCTTATCATTCGACAACGAAATTATGTGCAAGGAAAAAGAGATTTCAATTTTTTTAGAGGAGGCGTCAAGCTGAAGCCACCAATAGAGCATGGGCAATGATTGGTCTCACAGCCGGATTGGTTATTGAAGGTGAAACTAGAAATAACATTTTATCTCAAGTAAGATAAAAATAGTTTTTATCACACGCTCGGCAGGTAACTTTGAGATTGTTCCTAATGTTTAACCTATCCCGTCTTTGTTGCCTCTTGAAGTTGGCTTGATATTGAGCAGCGCCGATCGATCAATTTATTTGTTAGATAGAGATATCTTTCGGTGGTGTTGCCTAGATCGAAAGAACTGAAATAATACATGAGTTATACTCAATTGAAGTGGTTCCAGAACAGCTTCAGACATGTATTATTTTTTGGGACAACTTCATAAATGGTCTCTGAATTTTTGCATAATCCACAGATCGTCACTAAACTTTGGGTATCAATAATTTTGGGCTAAGATTATCAAATTCGGTTAAATTGGAGCCTACCGTTAATTTTGACCGTTAACTTAAAATTTTGACTAACTTGAAAGGGTAAAATAGACAATTAGCCACTTTCCTATTCCTCCTTCTTCATCCCTGACAACGACAAGGATTTTTGGCCATCTTTTTCGACGATAATTTGAGAATTTTACCTAAATTTTCGGATCTGGGCTCCAACATGAAGATGATTTACCCGGTCCACCAAATTAACTTTAAGCCCTTCTTCAACACCACTGACTTCAAGAGGTTTCTGTTAGTCAACACTAGTACAAATAAACAAAGATAAATCGAATACGAAGGAAATCGTACAAGTCAAAAATGAAACTATCGAAGGATCTCGTAATAGTTACGATTTCCTTAAAGCGTTTTTGCTCTCCGGTGCTTTTGGATCAAGTGGACAAAATTGCCTCCCAGGACTCCTTCTGATGAGTTGTCACCCAGGCGAGCAACCACTTCATCTCAGCTGCGAGGACCAGTCACGCGAGCAAAGGTGAGGAAGCTGATGACTGCCTTCAGCGAGCTGGTTTTGGTGAGCAAGATGGCAGGCGAGGAAGGAAGCGAGCAAGGGGAGCGTCGAGCTATCTCTCTCTGTATGCTTGGCGAGCAAGAATATGGCGACCAAGCAACAGACCAGCGACGAACCATCAAACAGACTTCAGAATCCTTGGCGGACAAGGAGAGCAGTGCAGAATCTGGGCAGATTCGAGTTTCCTTGTTTTCAGCATAGTTTAGTCCTATTTATGCTAGGTTTTCAATTGTATTAGTTTTCCTTTTATTCTAGGATTGTTACTTTATTTAGTTTTCCTTTCCTAGTTGAATTAGGACTTTATTTTCAGCCTATATATAGGCCTCTTGTACTTCATATAATTGAGTTTTGATGATTCGTTAAATTACAAGCTTTTGCTTTGTTCTTTGCGAATTTCTTTGGCAAATTCGTTTTCCTTATTGAATTCTTTTGTTCTTGAATTATCATTTTTGATCAATTTAATTCCCCTATTGAGTTTTTAGGGTAATCGCAACTTAAGGGTTTAATAGCATTCATATATTTATCTTTTCGGTTATTCAATCAATTGCGATTGTTGGGTTGATTAGCCGCCCATATTTTATTTTCAATCAACGTTCCTACGTTTTCGTTGGTGAAAGGGTTCTTAATCACATCCATTGATTAAGGGTTCTCTCATCACCTTCGCAATACACTCCGACGAAGCACTTGCCGACGTGCTCGAACAACAAGAACTTGTATATGGGGGAGAGGGAATTTTTGGATTCGAGAGAGAGCAATAGAGAGATTTTCCGTGTTGAGGAAGGCTACACACACCTCCTTATATACTAAGTTTATAGCTCTCATTAACTCTGCATATAATGATCAGTTAATGACCATTATGCTAATTTAATTGGAAGCCTTAATTCAGTATTAAAGGCACATAATTATACAAAACAGTTACATATTTGAAACTATTTTGAATTTTAAAGTATGCAGATTTTGGTTAAAACTATTTCACTCGAAGCCAAGACCACACACGCGCGAACTGAACAGAGCCAAGCCGGCCGGACAGCGACGGCGGCGCGCGCGGGTAAGTAGGTCCTCACCCTCTACTAAACTTGGATGCCCCTAAGGGCATGCCCTTAGATCCAACACAAATGTTTATAAACACTCTTCACATTTGTTTTTCTCTCAATGTGGGACAACTCCCACAAGCCACTTTGACGAACCATTTTCACGGTCAATTTTGACATTCACCCTCTCGAGCATTTTAGTCATTTGACGTTCCAAGTTCTAACCCCCACATTGGAGTACTTGGATTCTATCGGAGTAGTGGGATCCACTTTTAATATGGTTCCAAGATGGGTTAGCATCCATTTTTCCAACAATCCCCCATATGAATGACCAAATTGGCCTTTCACAATCTAATCGCATCAAGGAAGGTAGCCAAAGGCTTTGAACCGTCTTTAGTGATACATCATCGGGTATGCAGGTTTACTAGTGTGTAGAATGGCTTGAACTGTTTGCCTTTACTTGCATATCGAAACAATGATGTCCACACAATTAGATTATTTCCTTGTTGTTTTCAATAACGTGCTCATATGGCCCTTAAGCACTGCCTGGTTCATGAGTCCTTCAGAGAATTCAACCTTTCAATTCTCTTAGAACCGGCCCAGTTCCACTCATATTGGTAAGCTCATTGGTAATCCTTCCCGTACCAGAGCTTATTAAGGGATCTCTCATCCTCTCACTTTACCAATCATCACTTCTCAATTTTCGTCATAGGAATGAACATGAAATAATATTTCCTAAGTGATGCAACACTATCTATACATATGTATGTTATCCCTTTTGAACCTAGTTCTTGGGATCTCCAGTCATCTAGGTTGGATTTCCTCTATGACAGATTTAATTTATAGGCTTTAATCATATTCCCCTCGACGAACTGTACACTTGCTCTTTCAGTAATCCTTTTGTTAGCGGATCCGCTAAGTTTTCCTTAGACTTGACAAAATCAATCGATATTATATCGATTGAGAGCAATTGTTTAATGGTGTTATGCCTATACCGTATATAGCGAGACTTCCCATTGTACATGTTATTATGTGCTCTTTCAATTGCTGATTGACTATCGCAATGTATGCAGATCGGAGGTATTGGTTTAGGCCATACAGGAATATCTTCCAAAAAGTGTCGAAGCCACTCTGCTTCTTCACACCCGCTTTGTCTAACGCGATGAACTCTGATTCCATCATAGACCTAGCTAAGCACGTCTGCTTCGAAAACTTCCATGATACAGCTCCTTCACCAATCTTAAACACATACCCACTTGTAGACTTTGAGTCTTTCGTATCTAATATCCAGTTAGCATCACTATACCCTTCCAGCACCACTGGATATATAGTATAGTGTAATCCATGATTTTGAGAATATCTCAGATACTTCAAAACTCTGACTATTTCTTTCTAATGGTCAGCACTAGGATTGCTAGTAAATCTACTAAGCTTATTAACTGCCTGAGCAATGTCTGGTCGAGTACAGTTTGCTACGTACATTAGACTGCCAATTATCCTTGAATATTCTAACTAGTTAATACTCTCCCCAGTGTTTTTAGACAAATGTAATGTCAAGTCCACTGGGGTCTTTATAGGTTTACCTTTGTCATTGTCGAATTTCTTTAACACGCTCTCAATGTAATGAGACTGAGACAAGGTATATCCTTCGTTTCTCTTGGAAATTTTAATTCCCAACATCACATCGGCCACCCCCATATCTTTCATATCGAACTTGGTGGCCAACATTTTCTTCGTATCTTCGATGATTTTCTTCGTGCTTTCCATGATGAGCATATCATCTACATATAGGCATACTATGACAAACCCATTTTGAGTGGTCTTGACATATACACATTTGTCACACTCGTTGATGTGGAACCCTTCCGACATCATGGTTTGATCAAACTTTAGATGCCACTGTTTTGGAGCTTGTTTGAGCCCGTACAGTGACTTTACAAGGCGACAAACCTTGTTTTCTTGTCCTGGGACGACGAACCCTTCAGTTTGTTTCATATATATCTCTTCTTCTAATTCACCATTCAAGAACGCAGTATTGACATCCATCTCGTGAATATCTAGATCGTATAAAGCGGCAATAGCTATTAACACTCGAATCGATGTAATTCGCGTGACCGGCGAATATGTATCAAAGAAGTCAATCCCTTCGAGTTGTTTCTACTCTTGGGCTAGTAGCCTTGCTCTATACTTCTGTACTGTCCCATCAGCCATTAACTTTTTCTTGAAAATCCACTTGCACCCAAGTGGCTTGCAGCCAAAAGGCAATTTTGCAATTTCCCACGTATGGTTTTGCAAAATTGAGTCAATTTCGCTCTTTATTGCTTCCTTCCAATAAGGAGCCTTGGGACACGACATTGCTTCTGCATAGGTCCTTGGACCATCTTCTACCATGTAAGTTAGAAAATTAGGACCAAAAGACTTGGGAGTCTTTGTCCTTTTTCCTCTCCGAGTTTCATCCTCTTGGGATTCTTCCTCATTATCTGAATCTCTAATTCGCTTTGACAAACTCTTACTTGATTCTTGCTTGCAGGGAAAGGTTTCTTCGAAAAATGAAGTTGTTTGTGCTTCTATAATGGAATTCATATTCAAATCAGGTATCTCTGATTTATGCACAAGAAATCGATAGGCACTACTATCTTGAGCATACCCAATGAATACACAATCCACTGTCTTTGGTCCTATTTTCACCCTTTTAGGTGGAGGTATTGCTACTTTAGCTAGGCACCCCCACTCTTTTAGGTATTTATAGGACGGCACTCGACCTTTCCATAATTCATATGGAGTTTTGTCGATATTTTTCCGAGGTATCCTATTTAGGATGTGATTGGCTGAAAGAATTACTTCCCCCCACAAGTTCTGGGGCAATCCAAAGCTTTGGAGCATAGCATTCATCATCTTCTTTAATGTCTGATTCTTCCTTTCAGCCATTCCATTTTGTTGTGGTGGATACGGTGCAGTAGTTGTATGTATGATCCCATTTTGAGAACAAATATCTTTAAATGGTGATTCATATACTCTCCGCCTCATCACTCCTTAGAGTCTTGATCTTCATCCCAAGTTGATTTTCAACTTCGTTTTTATAGTTTGTAAAAGCTGCTATGGCTTCATCTTTACTATTTAAAAGATACACATAGCAATACTTTGTACAATCATCTATATATGTTACGAAATACTTCTTTCCTCCTCTTGTTTGCACCATTTTTAAATGACACAAGTCAGTGTGAATTAACTCAAGAGGTATAGTATTTCTTTCAATGGAATGGAAAGGTATTCTCGTTAGCTTTGCTTCCACACATGCTTCACACTTATGTGTTGAGTTAATTTTTGACTTTGGTATATGGTCTATTTGCATTAGTTTGCATATTGAATTAAAATTCACATGACCTAGTCTACTATGCCCATTTAAAGAAGACTCAACCAATTAATAGGAGGAATAACAGTTGTTACAGTCATTTTAAACAAACCCCCATTGAGATAACCCCTCCCAACATACATCTCATTCTTACTAAGTACAAATTTGTCCGACTCAAAGGTCAACTTGAAACCTTTTTTCACAAGAATAGAGCCGGATACCAAATTATTCCTTATATCTGGGACATGAAGCACATCGTTGAGAGTCAGAAGCTTCTCGGAAGTCAGCTTCAACGCTACCTTTCCTTTCCTTAACACTTTGGAAGTTGCAGAGTTTCACATGAAGAGTTGGTCTTCAACCTTCAGCTCTTCACACTCACTAAACATTTTCTTATCCGAGCACACATGGCGAGGTACACCAGTATTAACCCACCATTCCTTGGTATTGCTACCAATCAAATTCACCTCAGACACCACAGTAGACAGATTCAATTCATCCACATCCTTAGCAAGGTCGTTCATTTCTGCTAGAAGGGCTTTTCCTTTTTTCTTAGCAGGGCCCTTGTTCCTGTTTTGAAAACAATCCGAAGCTCGGTGCCCCACCTTTTTGCATATAAAGCAGCTGCCGGTGAATTTCTTCACCACTCCACCAGTAGCGCCCAACTTGCCCTTCTTTTTATCATTGGACGTATTGCCGCCCTTCTTGTTGCTAGTTTGGCGCTTGGGAACTTCTTCAACAACGTGAGCTTTGGCCTTTCCAGCCTCACTCCGAGCACGCTTGTCGGCATCATGGTTGTCTTCCTCAACTCGCAAACGTGTGCTCAACTCCTCGAGAATCATTTCCTTTCGCTTGTGGCGAAGGTAGCTCTTCAAGTCCGACCAAGCCGGTGGTAGCTTCTCCAGAATACAAGAAACTGCGAGCGTCTCATTCATGATCAGCCCTTCACGAGTCATCTCGTGCATCAATAATTGCATCTCATGAATTTGGGTCATCACCGACTCGGAATCCTTCATCTCAAATCTTAAGAACTTTCCAGCAATGAAGTTCTTATGCCCAGCATCCTCCACCTTGTATTTCTTTTCAAGCATTTCCCACAAGGTTCTAGTCGTAGCCACCTCACTATAAACAGCATATAGCATGTCATCGAGACTATTGAGGATGTAGTTCTTGCATAGGGAGTCAGAGTGCTTCCATACCTCCACGGTCGCTACCATTAGCACATCCGCTCCTTGATGTAACACAGAAGCATCCTCTCGAGTGTACTTCACCAACCCCAATGTGGTCAAATAGAAAGTCATTTTCTGTTGCCACCTTTTGAAATTAGTTCCTTAGAACTTCTCGAATTTCTCACTAGCATTTACCCTTTCAGAGGGCAACATTGGCATAGGAGTTGGTGTTGTAGCCATCACTGGAGGTGTAGAGACGAAGCTACCAAAGGTGAAGCTTGGTGCCGCTAATTGAGATGTCACAATCTCCGAGCTACTCAAGCTAAAGCTTAGGAAAGACACGCTCCCCACATTCATTGGGTTAGTTGAGGTGTTTCCACTCTCCATTTTTCAATTATCTAGTAATCAAAGAAACTATCAACCGTTAGTTTGGTCAATATCATACCCCAAATGGTAGTTATACTTCAAAACGTAGCATAATTTCACAAAAATTCCAAACAATAGCTGTTTTTAAGTTCAGGGGGTCCAAGTACCAGATTTGAAACTATAGGGATTGACTATTAAGTTCTGAAAATTTCAGTTTTAGACATTTTTTTCAAACACGATTACACAGGTTTAAAATAGAATGTTTATTTTCATAACTGAATTTTACCGAAAATTTGAACTTCAGGGACCAAACTGTAAATATTCAAACTTTAGGGACTGAAACTGAAAATTTATGCATACTGCAGATTTTTTTTCTTCTATTTTTAAATATTTTCTTTCAGAATCTTATTAAAACAGGTTTAAAGAAAACTGGTTTTCAGGCCTGAATTTTCAAAATTTGAAGTTTCAGGGACTAAATCGCAAAACTGAAAGTTCAGAGACTGAATTTGAAACTTTAACAAACTGCAGATTTTCCAGAATACCAGAAACTATTTCCAAAATTTTCAGAATCAATATTTCAGAAAATTTCCAGAAAACAGAATCTTAGAAAAATCATTTTGAGAAATTACCAATTTCAGGGGTGAAACTGTACAGTTAATAACTAGAGGACTAATCTGTAATACAAAGGATACTGCATGGATGAGATTTAAAAGCCAAGTTCTCAAAATTGATTTTCTGAAATTGTAAAGCCTAGGGACCAAATTGTATAAACTCAAACCCCAAGGACTGAAAGTAAGAGTTCTGCAAACTGCAGATTTAGAAAAACACAAAAAATTTCAGAAGTTTAAAAATTATCCTTTAGACTTCAGAAAGTTGGACAGTTTCCTTAAAAAATTGTTATGCAACTCGTTTGATTTTTTTTTTCCCAATGTTTCCAAACCAATTTTGTTAAAGCCCAGATTTTTGGAAACTGTTTGGCCAATAATTTTTCAACTGGTCTGAAGAAGCCGAGGAAAAAGGAAAAAAAAACTCCTTTGAGTAACCAAACCGAAACTGGGCTGCACCAACAAAAGAAAAGTTATTCCTTGTAACAATGTCTGAGCACCCAACAGTGGGAGAGAAAAAAGAATTCCTCTTCACGGAAATGAGAACAAATTTAATCCCGTATTAATCTATACCAACGAAACTATAAAGAAAAACGCTTTAAGGTTGTTAGTCAACGTTAGTACAAATAAACAAAGATAAATTGAATAAGAAGGAAATCGTACAAGTCAAAAACGAAACTACCGAATGATCTCCTAATAATTACGATTTCTTTAAATCGTTTTTCGCCCTCCGGTGCTTTCGAATTTTAAGTGGACAAAATCTCGAACAACAAGAACTTGTATATGGGGGAGAGGGAATTTTTGGGTTTTTCCGTGTTGAGGAAGGCTATAACACACCTCCTTATATACTGAGTTTATGGCTCTCGTTAACTCTGCATATAATAATCGGTTAATGACCATTATGAATTAAGCCAAGACCACACACGCGCGAACTGAACCGAGCCGGCCGAACGGCTGCGCCGAAGTAGGTCCTCGCCCTCTATAAAACTTGGATGCCCCTAACGACAGGCCTTTAGATCCAACACAAATGCTTATAACACTTTTCACATTTGTTTTTCTCCCAGTGTGGAACAACTCTCAGAAGCCACTTTGACGAACCATTTTCACGGTCAATTTTGACATTCACTCTCTCGAGCATTTTAGTCATTTGACGTTCCAAGTTCTAACCCCCATATTGGAGTACTTGGATTCTCTCGAACCCACTCTATCGAAGTAGTGGGATCCACTTTTAATATGATTCCAAGATGAGTTAACACCCATTTTTCCAACTGTTCTGCCCAGTTACCAATTCGAGGAGCACAACTTCTAGAACATAGACATCTCCTTTCAAAGAAGCAACTATGGTACTCGCATATTCCGGGGCTACATAACCATATTCGCCCATATTCCCATTCATAAACTACTTTTAATCGTATTCCGCATTAGTCATGAGCCTGGCCCGTTTAAAATCTACAATTCGAGCATCAAAGTCGTCGAATATCACATTAGAGCTAACATTCGGATGCAATATAGGAAACTAGCAGCCATTCTGAGCTACGATAATGCATATCTTGATACGATTTCCTGACTGGGGAGAGATTTATGGGTATTGGATCATTACTTAATCTTGATTTTTGAGGATGAAAATGGTTTTCTAGGGTCATTGAGGCAACATTTTATGGATCTGGAAATTGAGTATTACAAAAATGGTTGAAAGGTGAGATGGGCAGTTGCTTAATCTGTGTTTTGGAACAAACCCATTTGAAATTTTGATTGAGAGCCAACGAATGCTCTTTTTTTTTTTTCTTTTTTTTGATTGCAGAAAGAGTCTTGGAGAACAGTTCTGACATTGGCTTACCAAAGTTTGGGGGTTGTGTATGGGGATTTGAGCACATCCCCTTTATATGTATTCAAGAGCACATTTGCTGAGGACAATATTACCCGCTCTAAAACCAATAAAGAGATTTCTCTTGCTCAAATAGTGGATTTTCAACATGAAAATGGTTGAAAATCCTTGCTGTTGTCCGAGAAGATGGTCGGAATTTTTGCCGTTGTCGAAGAAGATGGTCCCAAATCTTTGCCTTTACCAGGATAAAGAAGGAATAAGGGGAAGTGGCTAATTATCTATTTTAACCTTTTAAGTTAGTCAAATACAGTATTTAAGTTTCAATTTAACCTAATTTGACGATCTTAGCAAAAAAATTATTGATATCCAAAATTTAGGGAATTACGCAAAAATCTAGAAACAATTTATGAAGTTGTCATTTTTTCCGCTATGCTAATACATTTATTGTAATAAGTGTTGTGCACACCGTGCACAGCTTGGCAAATTTATTCCTGGAAAATTCCATTTGATCTAGGCATAGTCACAAAGATCTATTCCTCAATTGCAAATTTGAAAGCCCTTTTGCCTTTTGTTGGATTTCGAAAGAAAATTTATTTTTTGTATTTTCATCTTTGGCATACTAGGAGAAATTTTTTGTAGCAATAAAAAGAAAAATGTGATGTTATTTGTACATTTTATTTTTGATAAGCTTACATAATTTTTTTTAAAAAATATCTTAAATACAAGTACTATAGTACCTTTATCAATAAAAGTTGTATGTTCACACTTCTTTTAAATTAAAAAAAATGTTAAATACACACTCCTAAAATTTTTGAAAACAAATTTCAGATTTCAAGATGATGTTCAACTTGCTAATTAATTTTCCATGTAATGAAATACCTTTTTTGAAGCCAAACACAAGATTGATGAAATTTTTATGTCGGAGCCAAGCACTAGGACGGTTGAGAAGGAATCCGATAAGAATGGAAGATCATTAAAAACTAAAGTGCTGTCAAGAGTCTTCTATGATCGAGGATTAGTAGCATGTTTGTAGACACCCCATTGTTCTTGTTTTTTACCTGCCAGTTGTTCGAGACAATTATTGCATTCATATATATTGATACAAATCTAGAAATTGATTGTTCTTACAATTATTGTAAAATCGGATCGCTTATATTTAAGTGATTCAGATTTGGGTTAAGTTTCGTACAGCTTATTCTTCTCGTGTATTGATCAGAACATGAGAGCTTGTTATAGATTCTTCTAAGATAGCGGTTACGTACTTACGAGGAGTTTATTGGCTCCATCTTATAGCTGCCCAGCCCCTTCCTCAGGCTCGAAATTAATTCCAGTTGTTGCTCGATATTTTTCATTTTCCTTTATCAGTACCCAGAAGAAGTTGCATTCGGAAAATATTCATAAAAACCCAATATTCGATCGGGTAAATGGTGATGCGTATAATTTGATGCTTTACATGTTGGCAAGCCATGTTTGTAAAAAAAGGAAAAAAAAAAAAAAAAAAAAAAACGATTTTGTTTGTCAAGAGCGAAGCATTTCATTTTCAATTGGTTAATTAATTTATCATCTTGAATTGGTTTTGAAACGTAGGTTTTAGGAGCTTGCTGGTATCTTCTATCAACTGATCAGAGACAAGAAGCATGCTGGAGAAGTATCCGTTGAAAATGCATCATGTGGCAACGGGTGGCTTCTTTGACTGCGGGAGTTAGTTAATGACCCAACCAAACCCAAGCAAAAGAAGAATTCCGTTGATGATTTAGGAATTAGAAGAAAAATAATGAAGAAGTGTATTGAATTTATGAGTGTGTATTTAATATTTTTTAAATTAAAAGTAGTGTCAACGCATAATTTTTATTAGTAATGATACTATAGTACTTATGTTTAAAAATATATAAAAAGTGTGTAGACTATTTTTAGTGGGTTTTTTTGTGCAAATAACAGCACCCAAAGGAATAAGATTTGGGTCACGTCATCGTTTTTAATTTTTAAGTTTTTATGAGTTGTGTCATTTTCTCTCTATCTCTCTCTTACACTTTAATTATTACAAAACATCTAAGAAGTAATATTAGTGTATTTTGTTTCACATATTACACATTGATTGGCTATTTGGGAGTGAGAAGTTTTTTAAGTCTGAAATTAAAGTGTGACCCATCTTAAAATATTTGATATTTGGGACTCACCCCAATTGGAAAAAATCTGAAGCGTGACGCGTTAAGACTCATGCTCCGACGTCCCGATTAAAAGACCTGCACTGACAATATTCATGTGGAATACCAAAATACGATATGTGAAGATCATATGTATCACGAATTTATACACCCATTATTAAAATTAAAATAATTAACATATCATTAATGCTTATTCTTTAGGCTAATTCTTTGATAGAAGTATATTCTTTTGTTAATATGATTTTTTTAAAAGTATTTTGAAGTATTTTAAATTTATGTTAAAATAAAAGGCATCGTGCTCTTGAGTTGACAAATTTAATATATTGCAAGATAAAAGATATTGCATGTGCTCTTGAGTTGACATGCGCATGAGTATAACTATAGATAGAATAGAACTTGTCTATCGGGTCGAGATTAGTTTTGAGTATTGAACTTTAAAAAAAAAAATACTACTAGTATATTAATCGAACATCAACCAACCGCATATTTGTATTTTGATTCTAATATATAAATTTGTAAAGCGTGCAAAGTCAGTCTCATTGATCTTAAAGGTGATACTGCAGAACATGCAATTTGTCATGGCTTCAATCTTTTACTACTCCCTCCCCGTTCCACAATAGTGGTTCTTTTAGAATGTAGCATAAAAACCAAGATTTATTTAATTATCTTCTATTATTTCACTTTTATCCTTCAATTAATATTCTAAACTTAAAAGTCTTTTCAAATTCTTCATTCATTAATGCTTTAAAAGTAAAGGATAATTTTGAAAAAATTGTGCATAAATTTGTAAAAAGACTATTATTTTGGAACAATTTATAAATCCTAAAAGGACTACTATTGTGGAACGGATGGAATAGTATATATAAGCCAAGTCAATTCAAAGTTAACTTATGTTGTTGGGATCGAACCCACCAACAAGAAATCAACATAAGGAGAGGCAAATAGAGAAATACACAGAAAAGAAAATCTTCCATTGACTCGAATTCTCAAATCTCATCAATACCTGAAAAGCTTACCCTTTTCTTGATTGCCTTCTTATCCATCTTGCTACTGCAACATGTCTTCCACAACAAAGATTGCCCCTCCAAATAGCAAATATTCTTTCCACGTTTCCTCCCTTGAAGAATCAAGCGTTTTCCCTTGTAAATTTTACACGTGTCCCTTCTTCCAATATAACGGTACCCACGGGACGTTAATAGACGAAGTGACAATATATTCGTAGTCGCATTTGGAATATACCTCACATTCAAGGCAGAGTTCACACTTCCATCATGAAGCTTGAAGCGTACACTTCCAACGCCTTCAATCTTCATATGCTCGTTGTTTCCTACTGTGATCTCACCCAGTCGTCCATCTGTTTGCAACATGTCAAACATAGCTCGATTCTTGCAAATATGTACTGACACAGCAGAATCTAACACCAATTTATTTTCTTCAACCGAAACACCATCAGTTGCAACATGTGTGGCTAACAAGAAGTCACCATCAAATTCAATCACATTGGTCTTCTCATCTTCAACCTTTTTCTTTCCATTCAAATCCCGCAAGTTCTTCAAATCCTCACGAAATTGTGGACAATTACTTTGCATATGACCATTCTATCCGCAGTAAAAGCACTCTACATCACTCATGTCTCTATCTCCCCTCAAACGAGAATTTGATCTTCCTCTTGTACTTTCACGATTGTAAGTCCTTGCTATACCAGAACCCTCCACAGCTATTAAATTTTCCCAATTGGACAAGCTATCGCTCATAGTAATTCTCTCATTATCCCTCAACGCTTTCAACACATCTTCAAGTATTAAAGTGGCCCTGCCTGTCAACATAGTCTGCATAAATGGCTTATAGGACTCGGGTAACGATGACAACATCAACGAATCTTGTTCCTCATCCTTTATTGTCTCATAAACATTAGACAATTGACATACTAACTGATTAAACAAGTTTATATGATCATGCAAATTACCTCCTTCATAAAGCTTCAACGAGTACAGATCCATCTTCAAGAATAATCGATTTGTCAACGACTTTGATTCATAGATGCTCGCGAGTTTATCCCAAATACCCCTTACGTTTTTCTCATTCAACACATTATACTTTATCTCGGGAGC
>JAOWAN010038815.1:0-30343 GCA_028566635.1 Lobelia cardinalis | reverse complement strand
ATAATACATAATAAATGCTTTTCTTGGTTTGTGGATTGAAACCTTAAAAATCAACTATTTTGAACCGGAGGGAGTATATAGTAAAATAATGAGCGACTTAGGTCAGAAAGTCAATTTTTGATGATTTGATTTATTTTTTTGTAATAATTAAAGTGAAAAAGTAGGAGAGAAATAGAGAGATAATGGTGGAACCTATAAAAAATCAAAAATAAAAAACGATGATAAAACGACTTGGTATGTGAAATTTAGCTATCCAATCAATTTTCCTTTTACATATTTCTTTCCTTAATTTTTTTAAAAAATATTTTACATTATTTTCTAATTTATTTATATAACTTAAATTTTTTTCACATTTCACCCAATTCTTTTTCATTCAATATACTTTTCCCTATATTTCTTCAAATTCTTGAAAAAAAAAAAAAAATTTCACCTTATATGAACACGAGTATACGTAGTCGGTCTATAAGTGACAACAATTGCCCACAAATTTTAGAGGGAAGCTTATTGAGATTGAAATTGTTGTAGAGAATTTATTGCAGCTAAAAGAAACATATTTTGTAATTATTATCAAAGGATACTTGATTTCATATTGTTTTCATTTCTTTCTCGCTTACTAGATAAGCGACTTCTATGACATTCTAGTTACTATAACTCCCGAGCTAGTTGTGAAGAAAATGAAGGCTTTATAATGTTAGTACCTTATTTCGAATTCTTATTGTTATTGTTAATTTTTATTAAGTAGATTATAATGATCATAAAATAATATTGTTGATGGGCTCAAATTGAACAATTAGCCAGATAGGTTCAATGGGAGTATCGGCATACGGGCACACCCATCTATTTTAGAGTAGGCCTCAGTTTTAAGCTCAAGACTTCTATGGTTGATCACTTCGCCTATCTAACGGGCAATTAGACTGCCCGTCCATGAGACAAACAATCGTCCTTAAAAGCATCCCAACAGCTCATGCAGTTCAAGCATGGAGGATTGGGCGGCCAACACCATGACCGCTAGATGAGCTTCCCGCATTGCCATCAGTAAGAGGCGGTTAAATGGACGACCAGCTCGTACTTATCAATTTTCGGCCTAAGGTTATATCCACGTAGACACAGACACTTGAGGTACTCTAACTAATGCTGACATGGTCCATGATCTATTTTCATCGATAACCCACGACAACTGTGTACTCCTATGTTCGAGGAGTTGGTTCCAAACATAAAACGGTCATTGCCAACTCACCTAGCCACGGCCATCTTGCTGCCGACGTCGGAGGAAGGCTATATATTCTTACCAACTTTACTTTGTTCAAGGCAACTGAACTCTTGCACACCGAATTGTGCTATTAAATCATTTACACACACTCACTGTAGTCATAATTACTGGTGAGCAATCTGCATTACGTTTTTCACAAAACTCTTGTCGATTTCGCAACCTTTTTTTCTACAAAAAACTTACTCTTACGTCGGAACATTCGAGCGAGGTAAAAACTTTGCTCTTTACCTATGGTATTTCATTGTGAACACAGGTTTATAGTATCAATATCATTCTCAAATTCCATTGAAAAAACACTTGGAATCAATCTCACCACTACGATCGTTCAATTTTGATACGATCAATTGCATTATTAGATATAATTGATTAATTATCGGACAAATTGCAAAAATGGTCCTTGTACTGAAGTTTTTTTGGAAAAAAAGTTCTTAAACTCAAGATTGCTCAATTTTGGTCCTCGTACTAAAAATATTAAGCGCAATCGGTCCTCAATTCTAATTTCGATCCAATTCAGTTTAAAATAGAAATAAGCATACGTGATACTTGCTAATGAAGAAAATAAAAACCTCCAATTCATTCATTTTTTTCGTCAAATTGAATTATTTTCTCTATTTTTTATAAGAAGAATAAGTTTAAAAAAAAAGGAGAAAATAACTGAATCTTGCCCACAATTAGTAGTGCTATGCATGTATATTTTTATTTTAAATTTAATTAAATCAAAATTAAATTATAGGATCACATTTAATTTTTTTAGTACAAAAATCAAATTGAATAATCTTAAATTAAATAATTTTTTCCAAAATAATTTTTAAGTTCAGAAATCATTTCAACAATTTACTCTAATTTCGCTTAAACTTGTGTATATACTAGGGGAATGCCCGTGGGTGTAACCCACGTGGGCACCCTTACCAAAACAAAAAGATGAAAAAAGCAAAAGTAAAAAATGAAAGAAGCAAAAAAAAAAAAAAAAAAACAAAAGTCAGCCCCAGCAGCCCCCTTTCTCTCCTAATCATTGTGCCCCACACTCTCTCTCTCTTTTTTAAATTGTGTTCCTATCATTGTGTAATTATTGTGTTGGAAAATTACTATTCACCACGGTGGGTCCTACTTCCCAAAATTATACTATAGATAGTGACAAAATGTCAATTAGGAGTCCAGATCTTCTGTCCCATTTGGTGTTCTATTTCCCGTCTCATCTTTTTAAAATTTCATTCTAACCGTTTAAAAGATGACCCTAAATTTTGAAATTTTACTTAATGGTATATGTGTCAATATTTAAAATATGTAAAATATGAGATGAAACACCAATTTGTACAGAAAATTCGAATTCATCAATTAGGCTTATTCGGGACCACCGAGTGGTTGCTTTCATGGTTTTCGATAATTGAAGATTTTTCCGAACCACGTGCAAAAACAAATGTGAACACCAACCATATATTTTTCTTAGTATAATAATGTGTACACATGAGTACATGACGGATCACCCCCAAAACTTAGGAACCAAACAGAATATTTTGTTAATTTTATGTTTCGTCTCAAAAAAAAAAAAAAAAAAAAATCCTCCCCCCAATTTTTGTGCAATATAATTTTTTATGTAACTTAATTTTTTTTGAAATAAATTCAAACTTTTTATATTTATATATTTTCATACTTACGTTATTGTTGGAATATTTGTATTTATGTTACTTTAAATATGTATAAATTATAAAAAATAAACCTAATAAAAGGAAAGCACTTCCACACGGGCTCATCCCGGGATATCTCGATGGGGTGAAGTTCTTACCTTTCTAAACCGTCCCCAATTTATTTTTTGGGAACCCTACTTCGAACCCCAAACTATTCCCCCCCCCCCCCCCGCCCCCCACACACTCAATTAAATGTGCTAGGTCTGCCTATGTAACTATTATTTATTATTTAAAAGATACCAATTCATAATGTGAAGATATATGTGTGGTTCGACGTATTATTTTTTTATTTGATTTTTGAGCTTTTATAATGATAAAAAATAAAAAATAAGATAGAGGTAGATTAAAAATTCGTGGAACAAATAAGAGAGAAAAATCAAAATCGTGTATGAAAATCATCATTCCAAACATGACCTAAAAATATTATGCTTGTCTTGTGGAACTAAGCACAAAACCATACATATCCACATAGATACCAAAATAAAAGTAAGTTGATCTTCCTAAAGTCGTTCATACTTAATGACAAACATTTATATTCGGGGAACTAATGTTCCACCAAGCGAGCAATCTTTATACCTTAAGAGCATATGATTGGTTCGATCACCATAAACGAGTTGTCGAGCATAATATTATTGCGATCATCATAAATGTCGATATTAACGAGTAAACTTTGATGGCAGTCCGATTAATTCCAAAAAGGAAAAGGATGGTTTATCTTGTCTAAAGTCTCCAGTGTAACAGTAAGACTCAAGTTCAAGAAGAAAGAAGAGAATGACTAAAGTTTATGAGTGTTTGTGAGAATAGAATAAGGTGTATCTTTGCCTATAGGGATATGGCATTATTTGGAGTACTTGGTAGTCAAACTCATAGTAAGAGTATGGTACTTAGTAGCTTTTGGTTTAATGTAACATAATTATGATAAGAGAATGAATCCTTTTATATAGATAACATATATTTAGCGCACACACTTAAAGGTGAGATTTAGTTGAGATGTTTCGTTTTCCCATCTGCTTCTTTTGCCAACCATTATGGCCGGGCTCCTGTCACCGGATCCCATGATCATTGGGATTGATCTGTGTAGCTTTCCTTCTCATGGGACAGATTTGTGTACTATTCCTACGTTTGGATATTCTTCGAACGACACAAACCCTAGATCCCCTATTACTGATTCCACTATCTTTCAAAAATCTGCGCAGCCAACGCAATGTCCATTGCCGAAGGTTTCACCATCATTAGATTGAGACTAATCCGATTTATACTACTAGTGTTGCGGCTATTTCTTCACAGCTAATTATCACACTAGTTCCATTTTTATCAGACCCTAGCGTCCAGCAGTCTATGATGTGTAATCTGACTAAACCGACTATCTCTCATGCAGCTGCAATCTATACAAACCAAATCTGATGATATCAAAACCTAGTTTTAAACCATCCCTGGATGATATAATTATTCCAACTTGACCTAGATCTCTGATCAATATCGAACCAATAGTTCTTTTCTCGATTGTGGAGAGATCCAAAGCCAATGATCAACTCTCAAGCACTGCGATTCTTAAATTTTCGGTTGGGAGGCGTTCTCTCGTTAACATTCGAGCTCGCATACAGAACTCATGGAAACTTAAGGGTGATTTCATGCTTTGGGATTTTTGACCCAAAGCAAATAATGGTTTGCTTGTCTTCAGAAGATGATTTAATCTAGGCATTGTTTAGTGAGGGACATATGAGTAATGCATGCATGTATCACATATTGAAGAAGAATGTTCCCTTATTCAACATGGTCCTTGAGGAAGTGATATCTGATATCTATATGATTGGTCATGGAATCCATGACTGGATTGTGAGAAACTGATATTGCAGAGGTGTTCTCATAGTAGATTGCAATTTGTGTAATGTCAATGCAATAGTCTTTAAGTTGATGCTTAATCCATAAGATCTGGGTACAACAGCTTCCACAGCAATGTACTCAGCTTCTATTATGGAAGTTGAAACGAAAGCCTGCTCCTTACATGCTCATGACACAACTCTATTCTCAAGGAGCTGACAAATGCCACTATTACCCTTTCTATCAATTATGGAAGCTACAAAATCAGCATATGAGTATACTACAAGATCAAAGTTAGTATGCCTAGGATACCATAAACTCAAGTTAGGAGTGTCAATAAAGTATCCGATTGTCCTTTTGACAGCCTGTAAGTGATATTCCTTTGGGTCGAACTGAATCTTGCATAAACACAAACACAACATTATATTTGGTCTACTGGCAGGTAAATATAAAAGAGAGTCAATCATACCTTGGTTGAGTGTGAGATTTACACTTTTATCTTTTTCATCTTTTATACGATTTTCGCCGGTAGCCATTGGAGTACTAAATGGATTAGCTTTCTCCAAGCCAAACTTCTAAATAATCTCTTTAGTGAAATTGGGTTGGTTGATGAAGATGCTTTTTGGGAGTTGCTTAATTTGCAACCCTAGGAAGTTGGTCATTTCTCGTATAGTACTCATCTCAAATTTTCGTTTTATGAGTTTTCAAATCTCTTGAACAAACATTAGTAGATTTTAAAACAATATCATCAACATATATCTGAACTAATAATCAGTGATCGTTGTGTTCTATAATGAAAAGTGTAGTGTCAATTTTACATCTATGGAAACCTTACTCTTTAAAGAATTTAGACAAAGTCTCATACCCTGCCTATGAAGCTTGTATAAGTCCATATAAGGCTTTCTTTAGGAAGTAGAAATGGTCTAGATGATTTAAGTCTTCAAATTAAACCAGGTGGCTGTTCAATATATACTTCTTGTTTAAGATCTCCATTGAGAAAGGTACTCTTGACATCCATTCGGTAAAGCTTGAAGTTTTTGTAGCTAGCATATGCCAAGAACTGTCGGATGGCTTCGATCCTTACAACAGGGGCAAATGACTCTTCAAAGTCAATTCTCTCCTCATGTAGGTAACCTTTAGCAACAATCTTAGACTTGTTCTTTTTCGTTACTCTAGTTCTCACCGTCCTTGTTCCTGTAAACCCATCTGTAATCTTTGATAGGCTTGTCCGAAGTCCTTTGAACTGGCACCCGGACTTTACATCTTTTAAATTGCTCTAACTCCTCCTGCATTGATGCAACCTAACTTGGATCCTTCAAGGATTCTTCAATATTGTTTGGTACAGTCTATGAGACAAAGGCACCGACATACATTCCTTCTTCCCTAAATGAATTTCTGGTCTGCCTACTATAAAAGGGTTACCACTAAGGATATTGGAAATTGGTTGCACTCTTGCTTCTTTGACTTCTCTCGATAAGGGTTACCACTAAGGATATTGGAAATTGGTTGCACTCTTGCTTCTCTGACTTCTCTCGATAGACCTGAGGTAGAATCTAAGGTTTCTGTGGGAATGTTTGTGAAAGTTTGGGTTTCTGATGAAGTCTCTTGGTTTGAAGAACTTGTATTAAGTGGATCAGGAAGGGTTAAAGTTGGTACACTAGTGAAGTTGTCTGTTTGTAAGGGTTATGAATCAAAGGTGTCTGCAGGAACTTCAATTCTTAGAACATAGGGAGTTTCATCAACTGGGACATTTGTCTTATCTGCACAATTCTCATCAAAATATTCAGAATCAAGATGAGCCACTTTTGGCTGAACTAAAGTTTTTTTTTTTATCAAAAGAAATATGAATTGATTAAAAAATATTAAGAGATTTCTTATTATAAACTCTAAAAGCTTTACTGCACTTTGCATACCCACAAAATGCCTTCATCTTCTTTCTAATCAAACTTTCCTCTATGATTTTTGCCTAAGTAAATATCATATCACTTGCATCAAAAAATCTTGAAGAAAGCAACATTCAGAGGCCTTCCTCTTCATAACTCATTTGGAGTCTTGTTCAAAGAACTTGATGATCAAACACATGTTCTGAGTGAAGTATGATGTGTTAATAGCCTCTGTCCAATAGTACTTAGGCAAATGAGGTCCGAAAATCTTAGCAGCGTCAACAAGATTTCTATTCTTTCTTTCCACAACTCCATTTTGTTGAGGGGTTTCGGAGGCAGAAAAGTTATGATCCAGTGATCATCACAGTGTTGAGCAACTTCATAGATTTTCTCCTCCATTTTCATATCTTATACTGGCTATATCTGAATCTTTCATGGTTTAAACTTGTCTAAATAATTGTATAGGCACTTTGCATGTACCATCCTTTGAATGCATCATCTCTACCCATGCGTGCCTGAAATAATCATCAACAACTACTAGGTTGTATCTGGAGCCACCCTGACTAGAGGTTTGTTATTGGTCTAAAGTGACCCATCACCCATGTGCAACAATTGGAGTTTCTTAGATGTTTAAAGACATGGTTTTGGTTTAAAAGAAGTTTTAGTAGCTTTACTTAAAGCACATGCCTTGCATTTTTCACTAGGGTGTCCGTCTATGAAAGGAAGTCATCTCACAAAGTTTCCTTCAAAGTGTAGTGATATTTTTTTTTAAATTCAAATAAAAAAATCCTTCTATGCCACGACCAATCATTTTCACTGGGGTTTTGACCAACTAAACAAATTGGAGCATTAATAGTGATCAGTTGCGAAAGATTTATTGCATAAACATTTGATTTTAGAAAACCAGTAACCTCCTCTTCCTCACTGTATTTTTCATCTCCTTCTTCTACAACCTTAGTAATCTCCACAACAGCCTTAGAGGTTTGTCTTGACTCAATCACTTATGTATTCTCCTCATCAAATGCCTTCTCTCTAGGAAATTCAAGAATCAAACTGTTTACTGTTATCCCCTCCAACACATGCCTATCAGAGGCCTTGGGTTCTTCAAAGTTGAATCCCCCATTTCCAGTTATAGCACCAGAAGCAACACTTGAGGTTTCCACCACATTCTTAACAACAACAACAAGGTCTTCTAATTGCTCCTCCTCAGATCCATTATAATCATTAATTTCTTGCATGAGGCTATTGAACTCCTCATCAAGGGTATTTAGTAAGGCCTCAAGGATTTCTTCCCTTGTATACTCATTGAAAATTTCAGCATCTAGCACTTCTAAATCTTCTTTGACAGAGATCTGGAAGATTGCACCATAGTCCTTGAAATCAAATTTTAAAGTTTTACTCATTTGTAGAATGGGTCATTTGAAGACAAACAGGTTCTTTCTACATAATTGATTAATCTCCTTATATACCATAGCTTACTGATGATTCCACCCTGATTTGGAAAAGGTTCTACTCGAAGGTAGGGGCTGGCCTTTGAGATACTTCCCAAAATTCTTCAATATTTAAACAACAAACATGGTTTCAAAATTTCCAACTATGCAAGGTACCATCTCATTGTATTTGTTGAGGTAAAGACTTTGGTATCTGAGATCGTATCTCCCTTCAAAGAGGAATTCAATAAGGGTTCTGATGGGTGTTCTTTCGGGTACAACACCCAATCCTTGTTGTTTGAGAATCAAGTTAGCAGACTCTCTGATTGTTCTTGCATTGAAGTCCTTATTCTTGATGGGCCTAACCTTCCCATCTTCTTCTTGCAGTCTGATGGCACAATTGGATAAGCAAAATTCAGTGATAAATCTAATATATATCTTCTTATAACTGGGATTCTTTCGGTAGTCTCTTGCAACTTTAGCCATTGGATTCCTTACAATGAGATCCCAGTTGTAACTCCTCTGGTCATACATTATCATCATTGTTAGTATAAGCAGCTTTTTATCAGTGAATTTATTTTTGTTGCCCACCTTGCACATTAGTATGCTTCCCACCAGGTCAGTCAGCACATAAATAGTAAAAGGAAAGTTCTTTCTTGTGCTGTTTGGGATAATTTATGCATCATTCTTGTTAAGCCATTCTCTCTACACATGTGTCTAAATAGCCTTTGTCATAGCTTTCATTTTCTCACCCTCATTTTTCAGCTCAAAAGTCCATATTTGTCAACTTCATCATATGTTCATACTCATCTTGTATTCTGGATGCACCACTGGTACAATTACAGTTGCATGTGCATTTAGCAATATGTAAAAAACTAGTCAACCGATCCCAAAGTCCTATGAATTTTGTAAAATAATCATTGATGGACATGTCCACTTGAATACATGACAATATATTCTTGATATATTGATAAATCAGTGGCGCATCAATTTGAGAAAATCTTGCACTCTGATCATCCCAAATTTCCATGGCAGTAGTGAAATAGGAGAGACTATGCCCAATATCAGAATTCATGGAATTAAGCAGTCAAGAAACGATCATATTATTACATATATCTGAGACCGGCCAGTACTAGGAGGTTATGACAGGTTGTTTATGCAATCCATTAACCAATCCAATCTTCTTCTTGGTAGACAAGGAATGAATCAAGACAATTTTTCAATGACCAAAATTGGTGTCGCCTAAGGGCTCATTAGTTAACAACATTGATTTGAAGAAGGGATTACTGATTTGATCATGAATCGAATTGTGAAATTCTCTAATTTTGGTAGAAAAACCCAAATCGCCAACAGCAAGCCCAAATAAGAGCATTCCAATTTGAATTGCAATCCAAACAAATCATAGGAAGAGATCGATTCGCTCTGATACCGTGTTATAATTCACAAAATCAATGAAGAATTGATTGAATGATCAAACTGATTCAATGAAAATCCTTAACCCAAGGGTTGAAGAATATATAGTATCAATGAAAACGTAAAAGATCAACTTTTCTATTAGAGAGACTACGACAATTAACTAGAATAGAAATAACTAATTATAAGATTCTCTACAATAACCCTCACACTAATATAATAGACTAGCAGAAGCCTTCACCAGTAGGCAAAGCCGTTATCCAGAGACTTCATAAGCCTCCACCACCATGCTTCTTCGAGGACTTTCACCAGTAAATTTTGTTAACCTTTTACCGACAGCCTTTGAGAAAGTCTTTACAGGTAAACTTCTTATTCGCACTACCATTATTAATAAAACAAACAAAAAGCATACGATGAATTTACAACCCCAATCGTTTTAAAAGATCGTCTCTAAGTCCATCTTCATCGATAACATCTGCCGGAACCTTAATAACGACATCTTGTAACACCTGGTCATTGACACGTGATCGAAACGAAAATGGAAGAGTACCTGAATCCAACGTAGAACAACAACTAGCACATATTTGATCTTCGGGTTAGATCTTCCGGATGATTCAGTAGGTCTCTAGCAATTTCTAATGAATGGGGAATTAGAAATTTAACGTACTGCTCACCAGGTGACAATAACCATATATATAGTTGTAGAATTCCTAAAGTCTATCGAAATCCTCAACTCTGTAGGTTTCCTACACCCTACTCAACCCATTACAGAATATGATTAGGACTTTAGGGTATCTTTACAATACTGGACCACACTTAGTTAGATGCCACAAGCTCAAATAAACTTAACTGAATAGATCATTTTTGTTGGGCCAACCCATAAGATAGCACTTAATATACAATTTATATATAATATATTATGTCCATACTTAATCGATCTTACAATCTCCCACTTGGACTATATATATATATTATACAATACCTTATAATTGTATGTCGAACCAAAATTTTATGAGCGCTCAAATTTTGCTATCACAAAATTATCTTAGATAATCCGGTCCATTAATTACACCAACATAGGATCAAATGGACTTTTGCTTCACTTATCGTAACTAAATTCATGATCAGTGGTCACATATATCAATATAATCAAATGACATGGATCAAGTGTGGATGCACATGATGGAAATTTCATGTAATGTGATCTTTAACATGCCTATTTCCAACTGATCTTCTTTATACTTTATTGAGATCAACTTAACAGTAAATCAGAATGTAAGCACAATCAAAACTTGAAACTTGATACCTTAAACTTGATACTTTATACTGCAGCATTAATAAACAAGTATCCATAAACAACAAACTCCCACTAAACTGATATATCTTTAGTCGACAAAATAATCTGAGCAATATGCTCAAGAAAGACCCTGGGTGATAAACCCTTGGAGTTTGTTTGAATGTGCTGTACAGAAATATGACCATTAGGAATATTCACCACTACTTTATTGTCACAAAATAACTTAATTGGTTTTTCATTACCTTAACCTGTTTAGCAGCCATGTGACAATATTTTTCAATGATTTCCCAAAAATACTTGTCATTATAATCAAAATTGGAGTACCAATTGATCTCTCTTTAAACCAACTTCGATGTGTGAGCATGTAATCTTAAATCCTTAGTGATATCGCATAACCTTTTGGCTGCTTTCCATAGAAAAATTAAAAGTAGAATAAACATCTGCAGAAAAATCCTACTGGACCTTAGATTATGCCCTAACAGAGCCTTTCAGTAATACCGGAGCGAAAGTCTCTGCTGCATAATCGATGCATTCCTTCTGAGTAGATTCTTTACGACAAGACAAACCTTAAATTGATCATATTGCTTTTTGAATCCCAGTTGGTCTTAAGTATCCACTTGCAACCAATGATTTTTATACATTCAGGCAATAGAAAATAATCTTTAAATATCATTTTCTCTTAACGAATTTATTTACTCATATATATCAACAATCCGCTTTACAGTACTATACTTTGAATGGTTTACCAAAAGTTGAGAACATCATCCTCAAACCATTCTAAAGTTTTCTTTATAATTTTGTTAACAACATTTGTTCTTGAGGTTGTTGAGATTATTCTACAGGAATATCTCTTCCCCTCCAAACTCAAAATTCTTAAAGAACTGGGCATTCCTTATCTCAAAGAAGGACTTACTTTTGGGATTATAAAACTTATATCCCCTTTAGCCTTTTAAGGCGTCCAATCTAAATAGCAATGAGTTTAGATTGTTGCAAATGAAACTTTAGGTTGCAGTCTTTAAAGCCTCTCCCAAGAGTGAGCTTGAAAAGTAGTACAACTCAACATACTCTTACCATATACTTTAGCAATCTATACCGTCTCTCGGTAACACCATTTGTAGTAGGACTACCCGATACAGTGTACTAGAGACGATCTTGCACTCGTCTAGAAATTTGACAAATGGCCCAGGACATTGTTCATCTGATCCATCATATCTATCATAGTATTCACCACTATGATCAGATCTAACAGCCTTAATTCTTTTGCCAAGTTAATTTTCAACTTCAGCCTTAAAACTTATGAACAAGTCAAGTGCCTTAGACTTCTCATGAATGAGAAATAATTAAGTAGCCGTAACCCAACAATAGTCTATGAACTTAATAAAATATGCTTGATCATTCCAAGAAGCTGTAGAGAATGATCCACATACATCTGTATAAATTAGTTCTAAAACGTTTGAATATTTTTCGGCACTTAATCTCCTTTTATTTGTTTGTTTTTCTTAATACACTCAACATAGATTTTAAAATCTGATAAGTCAAGTGAATCAAAAATTCTATCTCACACAAATCTATAAATTTCTTTGTTTAAATACATGACCTAAACACTTATGCCGTAGTGATATAGAATTCTCATTGGTTAATTTTATTTAAGTACCACTGAATAAACATGCAAGGTTTCTTATAGGAAACAATAATATCAACCAAATAAAGGTTATCATGACTTGACAAAGAACCAAAATCAACTTTATTTAAATTGTGAAAAAAACTAAACTGGCAATTTTCAAAAGAACAAAGATAGCCGAAATTGTCTAACAAGGAAATAGAAATTAATATCTATCAAATTGAAGGAACAATATAAGTCTCTTTCAAATTTAAATAAAATTCAGTCTTTCATAATAACCTAAAATTCTATTGCTTCAAATTCAACTTTCTTGCCTTTGGCCCCATAGATGTATCTTTCACCATCAATTGGCTTTCGACAGTACATACAACCATGCATAGACACACTAATGTGAGTAATAGAACCAGAATTCACCTATCATGTGTCTCTAGGTACTAAAACCAAAATTAACCTTAGATCAAACAAACAAACAATGCCCATAATTTACCTCACACGCCAAGCATGGGATTTAGTGCATTGTTCCTTTATATGAGAAGCATCTTTACAAAAGAAACAACCGAATTTATATTTTTGAGCTTGTTTCTATTGAATTGTTACAATCACAATTTCTTTATCCTTTATTTTTCTCCTGTTTTCCTTATAGGTTGATGCCAAAAGAGTACTTCAGTCTTATCTTCCTTTAGCCTCTCTTTTTCTTGTACACAATATAAAATGAGCTCATAAGAGTTCATTTATGATTTTGATAGTTATAACTGACCTTAAATTAACCATATTGTGTCGAAAGAGAAATCAAAAACTAATTGTACGAGCAAGTCTTTAGACAACTCTAACTTTAATGCCTTTAGTTTTGATGCAAGATGAGACATTTTCATAATGTATTATCTTATGTTCTCGGATTCTGTATACCTCATAGAGACAAGATTTCGCAAAACGGGTACTTGTTTCATCCTTATCGCTTTTGAAAAAGCACTTATCAAGTTCTTCCAAGAACAAGTGCCCCAGAATGTTTTCAAAATTAATTTCCTAATGATCATTCGACTCATGCGGTTTGATCGTTCGCACTTCTCCATATTTCTCCATATAAGTAGTGGAACAATCATCCGAATAGCAAGGTCTAGATCTATGCACTCAAGAACAATGAGGACATTGTCCTTCTAGTTCTTGAAATTTGTACCGTTAAGCATCGTAATGGAGTTAACATTAGCAGATAAAATAGCAGTAGAATCAACTTTACACAAAAAAAAATTAAAAGAAACAACAAACATAAGCTCACACTTAAAACCAAATTTAACATGATTAAAATCATTCAAATAATGGCATTCTCATTCCAAGATACCTAGCGCAACATTGACGTTTAGTCTTTGGACAGAATGATCAATTTGCAAGTGGTACTCTTGTGTAGTAATAATCAAACATTGACAATAAAGTTTTGAAAAATAATAAACCTTCCTTTGGGCCGACTTATTATTTAAAAAAGAACCAAATAATTGTCACACATTTATTATCAAAAGCATATTTTAATTTCGACCAAATAATAACCTTCCTTTAGGCCGATCATTATCCGCATAAAAATCAAACATACACAATAACTGAATTTTATAAATTTTTGATCACCGAACATAAGCAACCAATTTATTTTGTAAAACTATTCATAATTGGTTCATGAATTAATATTCAGCATATTCAAATTAACCCAATGATGATAACCAAATCATATTTCAATTGAACATTGTAGAATCAGAATGACCCAAGCTTTAAAATTAACAAATTTGAATTACCAAAATTCAATTATAACTCTGAAGCATTGAAACCCACCGAAAATTCACAACAATATTATAATCAAACAACCGAATGAAATAAAACGGATCAATCTTTCACGTGAATGTTGTGAAAACGGATCCGAAAGATTCAAATAATCAATTAACCAAAATATTAATCCCAATAATCGATATGAAGGTAGGTTTGATACCAATTGTAAAAATAAATCTTAATATCGTAGGCTTTATATCAATTATCGAGATATCGAAAGGAAAACGGAAGCGTACCTGAATCCATCGTAGAAGAATATCTATCACAGATTTGATCTTCGGGTTAGATCTTCCAGATGATTCAGTAGATCTCTAGCAATTTCTAATGAATGTAGAATTAGAAATTTAACGTACTGCTCACCAGGGGACCATAACCATATATATAGTTTTAGAATTCCTAAAGTCTATCGAAATCCTCAACTCTGTAGGTTTTCTAAATCCTATTCAATCCATCACGGAATAGGATTAGGACTTTAGGGTATTTGTATAATACCGAGTCACACTTAATAAGATGCCACAAGTCCAAATAAACTTAACTGAATAGATCACTTTAGTTGGACCAAACTATAAAATAGCACTTAATATATAATTTATATATAATATATTATATATATACTTAATAGATCTTACAATAACCCTTACACTAATATAATAGACTAGCAGAAGCCTTCACCAGTAGGCAAAGCCGTTATCCAAAGACTTCATAAGCCTCACCACCACCGTGCTTCTTCGAGGACTTTCACCGGTAAATTTCGTTAGCCTTTTACCGACAGCTTTTGAGAAAGTCTTCACAGGTAAACTTCTTATTCGCACTACCATTATTAATAAAACAAACAAAAAGCATACGATGAATTTACAACCCTAATCGTTTTAAAAGGTCGTCTCGAAGTCCATCTTCATCGATAACATCTGCCGGAACCTTAATAACGACATCTTGTAACACCTGGTCATTGACACGTGACATGCTAGCATGGTGCACTTGTGCTTCCATGTCGCGGAGTGCATCCATTAGCTTAGCAGTCGGATAATTTTCACAGTTCGACTCCATCCTGATCATCGCATCTGTACCCACAATATTAACTTGAACACAAAAATCGTTGTCCATTGACATTTGGGATAGAGGCTTCACTTGATCTGCGGTTGATGTAACCGTGCTTTGGTTGTCTAAAGTTGTGTCACCCGATTCGACCTTAACTCGTTTGCTGGAGGATTTTTTTTGGGCCGAAATTCGTAGTTGCGACTCTAAATCATCCACTTTGCCCTTGAGTTCATTAATGTAGCTAACGGCATCGGCTAGCAACGACGCCTTGTCCATCCTCGAAACATTCGGGACTACTGATCGGAGTGCATAGAACCTATGGTTGAGCTTCTCGCGTCGCTGCCGCTCCGCCTCCACGTGGTTTACCGGAGTCGCCCTCTTAACGATCGGCTTCCGCCCCCTCTTTTTCGGCATTTTCTTCTCTGTCGCCGCTAAAACAAGCTCATGACAGTCCGAATCGGAATGCTCCGACTCAAAGTTGGGATGGTTAATGCCTTTTTTACTCTCTCCAACAATGTTAATGGTTTCCTCCTCCAACCCCGCAGAGAGCCCGATATCAGAAAACGAGATAACAGACTGATCCGCGATGTTACTATTAGGGATGGAATATTGCATTTGAGCTTGTTTTGGGAGAAATAAATTGGTGGTAGTGACAAGATCTGGTGAACCAAACAGGGCCTTAGCTTGATTAGCCAAGTTCCAGGTCTCTTCAATAACATGGCAAGAGCCCATTTCCAGAACCCCATTGGAAATAGCTATGCAAACGTAAGTCTCGAGGCCATGGATCTGGGCCTCCTTAGCTCTCTCACAGTTATAATACTGAAGCTGATGGGCCCCACTCAACCAAATCATTGAGTTAGACCCAAACGCTTTCCCAACAACGGAAGATTCGCCGGCGGCAAAACACTTGGTCAATGACATGACGTAGAACCACTCGGAATCGGTGAATTCACGGCTGTCGGCGGCGGAAGGGATGTTGTTGTCATTTAAGAGGGACTGAATCTCTGTCATAACTTCCATTTCTTCAGAGTGTAGCGGGACAGTGCGAATGATGTCGTTTGGTTTTGGAACTGGGTGGTAGCCGTCGCCCCAGGAAAGGGAGAGGTGGCCATTGTCGTCGGAGAAGGAACTCCGCCAGAAAATGGCGTAAGACCAAGGGTGGGGTTGGGAGTGGAGAAAGTAGTGAAGCTTTAGTTGAAGGGTTGGGGTGGTCGTTGGTGATGGGTTTTCTGCAGACAATGAGACAACTGAGGAGGAGGGAGAAGGGGAGACAATTATGAGGTCGTCCATGCCTGGGGTTTCTTGTTGCTTCTTTTTTGGGAGGGATGGTCTCTCTCTCTCTCTCTCTCTCGTTCACTGAGTTAGAGACTGAGTGGAGAGAGTCAGGGGAAAAAAAGAGGGAAAGTAAAACGTGTGGATTCGGGAAGGGGTGAGGAGAAAGAATCATATAAATGGAATGGACCCAAGGGAAGTTCACTCCATTAAAATAATAGACTTTTGATGCTTTCTCGTGTGGGATATTTTTTTAAACAAATACGGACCATAATTTGGATAATGAGTTTTTTAATATATTTTATTTTTATTATATTTAGCATTTATTTTAATTTTGTAAAAGTTTATAATTTTATCCTTTAAAATTTTAAAAAATTACAATATAATGATGGAGAGAGAAAGAGTGATAGTTGTAATTTAATATGATGTTCGATTGGATATAAATGTGATATTGAGATATGTAAAAATAATAGGTAAAGAGAGAAAACTTGTGTTTAAAAATTTTGTATTTTTGGTTTATTTTTTAAACAATGTTTAAAAAACTGAACGGATGAACACACCCATATTTTTTTTGTATTTTGGTTACATACGTGGCATGAATAAGAAAGCAAGGCTTGGGTCACGATGTGGGTAAAAAAAAAAACGATTTTGTTTATCATAATTTTTTATTTTTAAGTTTTTTTATGAATTTCATCATTTTCAGTCTATCTTTCTCTTACTTTTTTACTTTAATCATTACAAAATAATAAATAAAATCAACAAAAATGGACTTTTTAACCCGAACCCAAATCATGAGAGACTAAAATTTGCCTTTACGCGTTATGATTAGAATTGATGCTTGTGATAATTGTAAAATGGAACTAACTTCATAAAACGATATCAGAATTTTTTCGAAATTTACAATTTGTTCCCTATCTTTGTAAATTAAAATTAAAGATTAAAGTTTCTAAAATTCAATTAAAATTGACCCAACCATTAATTATCCGTTAGATTGATTGTTAAACCCCGGGCAAAATTGGTACTAAACAAAATTTTGTATTCTCCAATTAATTTTTTAACGAAAAACAACAAGGATTGTCCCAACCATTTTTTCCTGCGAACAAATCGGCAAAGAAACCTGCATCTGATCAAACTAAATCAAAACCATTTTTTGGTTCAAAAATCAGATCTGGGTTCAAAAGCTTGGATTTGGCATGTTTGCTTCTTAATTTTCCATTTCTATTTTTATAATCTCTCTCTCTCTCTCTCTCTCCACACAAACACACACAGATTTTCAAAAAATTATGAACGTCCCGATCATCTTTTTTCTAAGGGAAAACACAACAGACTTACACAGATTTCCAAAACCCAAATTTACATGAGATCGAGCAGATAACATAGTTGTATGCTTGTCTTCGATTCAGCAGATAACATTGTAGAGCAAAGGAAAATGAAATGTAAAATCTGTAAAGAGAATTTTCTATCGTGCAATTCAATCAAACCACAAAATAATCTTCTTCGTCTCCGGCCAAGATCTTGTACACTGCCAAGGTGATGTATTCTCTTTAATTTCAAGATTTTTAAATCCAGATTCTTTACGATTCCATGATTTGCAAACCCAGATTTATGAGATCTTCTGATCGATGCTCCATTTCGCCCAGATTGGCATCCTAGCCTGAATCAAAGGGACGAACGAAGGGAAGAACCCAGATCGATTTCGCCCAGGTTCATTTCGGGTGGTAAGGCTCAATGCTCTCAAAGACGGTCATAAAGCGACGATTCAAGATCATCATTGCATTCACATTTATTCATGTATTTGTTGAGTGATGTGAGGTTTATTTTGACTATTTTATGGGGAGCATAGAAAAAACTTGTAAATAATAAGGGTAGATAGATTTTTTCCCTTTTATATTCATTTGAGCATGTACCTAGGCATAAGCCTTCTCCCCACGTAGACACCCCATTTTTGACCCTAGTAAATAAAATATTTTTATTAAAGAGTTTTAATAAATAAAAAAGCTCAAGTAACATTAATAATTATGTTACTTGCATTGAATAAATATACACACTCAAATATTGCACTCATACATTACTAATGTGGTGTAATAATTTATTTTATAGGACGAATGGGAGACAAAATAAAAGACTTTCTCTCACAAATTAATTATCTCATCAAAGCTTCCAAGTATGAGACAAAAGCTTGCCAAGAATGGAAGAAGAGTAAAACAACCTTGTTAAGCAATATTCATTTAAGGAATGTAATCACTAGCATTGAAAAAATAGGTTGTAACACCTTTTGGCTTAAAAAAAAGGCCAAAAATTCAGATTGAGCATCTGGGCCGGTCTGGCTCAGATGAACTGTTTGAGGATTTTTGACCTTTTTCAAAAAAGGAAAAAAGGGTAAATCTCATATTACCTCTCAAGGGTATTTTGGAAATTTTGGACCTTCAAAGAAGGCTGGATGCTCCCTCTCCACCTATAAATACCATACCATTTACACCATTCAACCATCCTTGAAACCCACCCTCTCTCTCTCATTCATCTTTGATCACCCCTTGATCTCCCTAAACCACCTCTCATTTATCCTCTCTTGATCACTTGCTTATTAAGAAAGAAATCACTCTTTTTCATCAATCATCCTACTCTCTCTCCTCCATTAAAAATCATCCACCCAAGAACCTAAGAGTCCTAAATCACACATAAACAAAGATATTATCTTCAATAGTACTAAGAGTTAGAAGACATTAAAGAGAGTTCATTAAGTTGATCTTCTTTACTTCCTTCTTCCATCTTAACTCTAACCATCCAAATAAAGGAGTGTTCATCTTGTCCAAACCTCTTGGGAGTAGGTGAGTTTACTTCTTACTTTTAATCTTGTAAAAGTTTATTTCTCCTTCTTAATCTCCATGTAAATTACTTGAACCTCCACTTGGTGACAAACCAAGTGGAGAATATGTGTACATTCTTCATATAATATGCATTTTTTCTTGGAACTAAGTCTCCCTTTGAATACTTGTTCTTTAAATATGGGTCCGGCTCCAAGCTTGGGATTACAAATCTCATTATTTGTGAGTTGATTTATGTATATATTATAGCACATAAAGTGCAAGTCCTCCAAACTTGAATTACAAATCTCATTACTTATGAGTTGATCTATATATTATATATGGCACATAATGTGCAAGTCCTTCAAAGTGTCGATTACAAATCTCACACTTTGTGAGTTGATCATGTCTTTACATTTCTTTATATTGCTTTATATATATATATATATATATATATGTGTACATGCTATTATATATATAGCACATAATATGTAGTCCTTGAGGGGTGGGATTACAAATGTCACTCCTTGATTGATTTATAAATAATATATATGTATTTGTACATATTATACCATTGGACCTTCAAAGTGTGGGTGTAAAAATTCCATCTTTGAATTAAACACAAGTCTTTTATTTTCTTGTACATACAAGTGTGATCTTCAAAGTGTGGGATTAATATCTCATCTTTGGGTTAAATTAAACTTTCTTTCTTTATCTTAATTTTTTTTTCAAATGATCATTAAAGGATCTAGAAATGAAGTAATGCATGTGTTCATGAACCTCACAAAGGTTTACTCCTTTTTTGGAGTCTTAAAAGATGAATACACTAAGAGTCAATCCTAATCTAGTGATAATGGCCATCTCTTTTCTAAAGTACATGTGCATCTTTGTAAATACTAATTTTCAAGCATCCTTGTGCTTTTTAAAACATTCTACGAACGATAGTATTGTTTCCAAAGTCCTTCAATGACTTGGATAATGATGCTTGAAGGATGACAAAGAAAGGAGCTTTACTCCTAAATTTTTCTTGTATAAAATACATAAACATTTCTTTATTTACACGATTAAAGTGTAAATTTTTTTCTAACTTACCTGATTGTTTTTCTTTCAAATACATGACTAAAACGTATATTCTTTCTCCTCATTCCATAATGTAAAAACTCTCTTTCCTTTTCACATGAATAAAATGTACATTCTTTTTCCTTGCATGATTAATGTAAAGTAAATGATAATGAGACTATGCTCACCTCTTTTTACATCCTTCCTAAATCACATGTAAGCAACCAACCAACCAATTGACTGATCAATAGGAGACATGCATGCTAAAACTTTATTTAGAGATCGAAACGGAAAATTAGGTGTCTAACCCCTTCCCGATTCGTAACCTAGCCTCCGGACCTACAATCTCTGCACATTTAAAAGGCTTGTGCTTTCGAAGTCTTAAACACAAACGGAGGTGGCGACTCTCAATTTTTCAAACAAGTTGAGTGGTTACTAAAGAAAACCCCGCGTTGTACTAAAATTCTCATCACACACGCCCGATAACATGTTTCATCCAAGAAACTCGATTAGTGCTTCATTAACCCGAGGGCGCGAGAACGGGGGTTCTCATACCCCCTCCTTTACTCTTCGCACTTTTATTACTTTCATCACCTCATGCATGCTAAAAAAGAGAAAATCAACCCTCACATGCTCAAATACTTGCACAATAAAACAAGAAAAGACAGTGAAAATATTTTTGGTCATTTCTTCATTTTACTTCTTTTAAAAATTCACCCCTTTTAGTTAATATCATGATCATTGTTGTAAAACATTTTCAAAAAAAAAAATTTCTCAAAAACTTTTCCAAAAATATCTATTCTTCTCTATCTCCCTAGAGAATGCACACACTCACAAGTACACTTGAGTCTTGCATCACCGACCCGCATGGTTTTTTGAAAGGGACCGACGGATAACTAAGCCCTCGCCCGACCAACAAGTCCATCACTCTTCTTCCCGTCACTAACAACGGTAAGGAGAAGTGTACCACGATAATCCGAGTCGAATGTGCACATAAAATTGGGCACACATGAGACCGACAGGTTCTATTGCTTCGAAAATTGCCAATCAATCCAAGTGAGTCAAGGAAAAAAAGTGTTGGCTAAAAGAGTCAAGTGATGACCCACCACCCCCAAAAGAATGCAAAAGAGTATCTTATATTAAAAGAAAGTGATCATAGCCAAAAGAAAAAAAATGAGTCATGGTTCAAAAGAGGCAAAATGACCAAAATGAAACATTTGCATTGATTAAAATATTCAAACTCGAACCTAGAATGGTAGAATGGTGGATTCCCGAAAGAGCATAGGACTCTTGCCCAAAACTTGTTCGCTCTTTATGGAGTTGATGTACAGGTGGAATACAAGAGGTTTATGCTTTGGAGAAGGAATCCACTATTCCAATATCTTCTTTCATCAATTGACCAAAACGAACTTCACCGGTCCGGCCTACATAGATTTGAGTTTTTTTTGCGTGCACTATTTGCTTCCTCAAACTTGAAAATGTCCTAAACAGAAAACCACTCTCCTCCACTCATGTCTTGAGCCTAAACACTTACCACTAAACTGTTGAGAGGTTCTACCCCAAACTGGAGTGGTAATGCGACAGAGTCAACGACCGATTATTCAAGCGTCCAGGCTCGCCGATTTTTGTTTAAGCTTCACTGCAAGAGTATCCATCTACATCGATTCGTTGCTCAAGTGACAACATGCCCGGGGAAGGAGTATCGTTGGAAACATCAAGTCGTGAAAATAATTTCGGCCTCGAAGGAGATCTAAGACGAGAGAGTGAACCCATTGGGAACTAAGGAAATTTTGACCTACCACCCGGCTTAATTTGGAATGACCGCTCTTCTCAACTTGAACCCCAAGGAAAGGAGAAACATCATGGCAGCTCTCTCCATTAGCCTTAAAGGAGAAACCTTCAAGGGGAATCTAACTCCCTAATCACAACACCCATTATCCCACAAGTCTTCTACTCTCAAGTAACTTCCACTGCGATTCCCCCTATCACCAAGCTCATCCCACAAGAGTCCCAAGCAAACATGGCGCACTTTATCGGGATGCCAAGTGGAACTTTGCTACAAAACACAAATGGAGACCCATCCCTAGTTCAAGCATACATAGGAGGTCAATCCACCATGATTAGCATGTCCAACTCACATGGGATGAGCAATGGAACTAACAAGTGAACACCGGTCGGGGATTTGACTACCTCCCTCATAACTAATGGGATATTAGGAAACAACAGAGTTGGCACATGGGGAAACGCTCAAGGAGGTATTTTTAAAAAACAATGGTCTTTCTCTCAATGAGAGAAATAGAAACAATTTTATGGAAATAGCATCAATAGTGGGCCTTATGCTTACAATTCCAATGTAATACAAGGAATTAATAGAAATGGTGTCTTTAATGGTGTTCAAAATACATCACAAGGAAGCTATGCCTATGCCAATGTCCATAAACTTGGGGCTAATAGAAGTAACAACAATACCCACTTGGAGCTAGGATGGATAGCCAATGAGCCAAACAATGTGTCTCCCCTTTCGTTACAGACGAGGATCTTCTGATAAATGAAAGCTTTGAAGTTTCAACTCTAGCCAACTATGGAGGTAGTAATTGGAATGTGAGTTTCCAGGAGAATGTCAGAGGTCCCCAAGTTTTCCCAAGTCTTCCCACTCAAGTCCCTCTAACTTCGGCCGAGAAAGAGGTTAAGGAGTTAAGAGAGATTCTTCTAGAGTTCATGAACAAGGACGGTATGAACCTTCAAGCCTTATACTTTCAAAACATGGTGGTTCTCCCCAAAATGTTTAGAATGCACGATATCAAAAGGTTCGAGGAGACCGATTGTCCCACTTCTCACATGAAGTCATACACTTTGGCTATGCATACTAGAGAGGCCACCCACCAAATGATGACTACCAACTTTGTGTGTCAGGATCCTGATCATCTTGGATCTGCCAACCAAAGAAAGATAGGGACAGTTCCGAGAGTCAGTCGGGCACCGCATCGGCTAGAAGAGAGAAGCTCATATGCCCATACCTAAAGAGGAAACAAAGGCACAAACTGTAACTAAACGAAAATGCTCATGTCAAGCCAAGGAAGAGAAAATGGAATATGTATCCTTTTATGCATTTGTACGCAAGCACATTTACATAAATGCATATTTTCATGACATATAGCTAAGCATTCGCACAAATGCATCCCATTCCAACATATTCTTTGCAAAAAGTTTTCATACTGGTGTTAACACAAAATTTTCACATTTATAAAATTCACCAAATGCACATTTGGGCAAGCAAAAGCACATATCCTTCACATGTAGGCATCTCACCAAGTACTTGGCACATGCTAGTTTACACTAGTAATTTCATCATCACAAGCACATTCATATATTTAGGTATTATATGACTTAGGTACTAGGTGACCAAATCACAAATTTCCACAAGTTTCACCAAAAGAATAGGCTTGACATGCATATGTCTAGGTACTAGGTTATCCAATTTCAAAATTTTCCTAGCCAGATTTTAGGCTCACAAAATCACCTCTAGCTTGGCATGCGTATGTCTAGGTTCGAAGTGACCCAACTCTAAGTAGTTTTCATAGCCAAATTTTAAGCTCACAAAATCACCTCTAGGTTGGCATGCGTATGTCTAGGTTCGAAGTGACTCAACTCTAAGTAGTTTTCCTAGCCAAATTTTAGGCTCACAAAATCACCTCTAAGTTGGCATGTGTATGTCTAGGTTCGAAGTGACCCAACTCTAGTAGTTTTCCTAGCCAAATTTTAATCTCACAAAATCACCTCTAGGTTCGCATGTGTATGTCTAGGTTCAACGTGACCCAACTCTAAGTAGTTTTCCTAGCCAACTTTTAGGCTCACAAAATCACCTCTAGGTTCGCATGCGTATGTCTAGGTTCAAAGTGACCCAACTCTAAGTAGTTCTCCTAGCCAACTTTTAGGCTTACAAAATCACCTCTAGGTTGGCATGCGTATGTCTAGGTTCAAAGTCACCCAACTCTAAGTAGTTCTCCTAGCCAAAATTTAGGCTCACAAAATCACCTCTAGGTTGGCTTGCGTATGTCTAGGTTCGAAGTGACCCAACTCTTAGTAGTTTTCTTAGCCAAATTTTAGGCTCACAAAATCACCTCTAGGTTGGTATGCATATGTCTAGGTTCAAAGTGATCCAAATCTAGGTAGTTTCCCTAGCCAAATTTTAGGCTCACAAGATTCACATAAGCATGGCTTAGGTACTAGGTGACCACAAGATTTCCAAATGTAGGTACCAGGTGACCAAATTTCAAGCAATTTCCTTAGGAAATTCATACACAAGGCATAACATTATGTCATCCAATCTTGTCTCCAAGATCATCAAATTTTCATCTCATGCATACTAGAACATACACATTGCATAGCATTGCCAATAAGGCCTAAGAACACGAGAAAAAGTACCAGACTTTTACGCTTAAGTATTTCAACAAACACTTGGTGTGCATAAGTTAAAACAAGCTTTCCTATAGTTTTTCTTGCCATGCTCAAGCATTAATTTCACACCAAATCATTTTCACTATGTTCATAAGCATCACATATCATCAAAACACAAGAGTTTCATAACTTATAATTCATCAATTTTTGCAAAAAGCGGTCCAAAATTTCGTTTCGAAACGAAACCCACTTGGGTTAGAATAGAGAGTACTCCTAGGCATGTATGTATATACATTGTCTAATCCTTTGTAGAAAATTCAAGAAAGAGCATGAAAAGTAACTCTCTATGAATCCGTTTGACCATGGCATGGGAGGAGAAATCGGGAAGGAGCTCGCTATTTGGGAAGTGAGTGTTCAGCACATATCCACGGAGAACTTTTTTTTTTAAGGAACCAGAGCGTTACCTAGCGAGAATGGCGCCTTGCTCCGAAGTTACAAAATTAGGAAGAGCTTCTGGAGTCCATCTTCAAGTAATTGATCCAAGAAATCAAGCTAGAGGGTGAAGGGAGCAACAATGGAGATTTCTCTTTGAAATTTTGGCTTAGGGCCTAAATTTTCATGTCGCTCATTTGTCAAAAATTTGAACGTCACTCATGTGTCAAGAACTTCAACATCACTCATGTGTTAAAATTTCATTATCACTTTCATGTTAAAATCATGTCGTCACGCTTGTGATAAAGTTTTCATTAAGTCACGCTTGTGTCAAAAGTTTTCAAACACCTTCGTAGGTAAATCTGAGTTCAAAAATGGTGTCTATTTCATATCGTCGACGACACTCGCTCGTACCTACGCAAGTGTCGTTGTCGAGGGGCTCTGTACACACCCCATTTTTGGATACTCTTAATTAAATGATTAGTAAATAATTAGTCATGTAGGCTTAATTTATATTAAATTAATGCCTAGTCATCTAGGGTGATCACATGCACTTTACACAAGTAATAAGAGAGTGTCCGTGGGATGAACACAACATGTCACACTTGATAGATATCACACATCACATAAGTCATTAGACATGGCATGATCACATGGTTTATGCACAACTAATTAAAGTGTAACATTTGTTGTGTAGATATTTTGCTTGGAGATGAAGAAATTGTGTTTGGGACACATTCCAAAGTCAAGGGAACATCAAGGACATCAAAAACCAGCAAAGGGAGCAAAAAGTGCAAAGGGCCAAAGAAGAGAAACTTTTCCCCAGCAAAAACAAAAAGACAAAGAATAGTGGCACGGGGGGCGTTCAACCAGGATCCTGGCCATCCAGACCGATCCAACCAATTTGTTGTTATTTCTGGATTTTTTCCCTCTTTGCCCATATGGGCAAAGGGCAAAAGGGGTACTTTCCAAGGAGTCACAGGGGATATTTTAGACCTTCCAAAGGCTATGAGAAACCAGGATCAAACCTAATCCCACCCCCTATATAAACCCTAATTCACACGCCCTAAAAGAGGTTGGCTCATGCATAATTCAAACAACCCCCAAGAGATAGAGCCCTTTGTGAGTGCCTTGGAGAGAAATCCAAAGAGGTTGTGTGTGTCTTCTTGTGCATTTGCAGACATCCTTTATATCTTCATCCAAATTCTTCATATCTTCATACACCTCCTTCATATCTTCATCCATTTCTTTCACATCTTCATCCAACCTTCATCGAGCAATCATCAACCTTTAAGGCATACACTTCCAAGTCAACTAAAGCTTCCTTAAGCTCCTATTCCCTCCTTATTCATCTTCACTAAATCCAAATCTTCATCTTATATTCATAACTCTACTCATTTCTCAAACACAAAGCCTCAAGCCTACAATTAAAAGGGCATTATGATCCAAGAGGGTGAAAGTTAGAAGGTGAAGAATATAGCCTAGCTTCTTCTTCCCCTTCTTCCATCTGAATTACTCCAAGACTCAACCTAAAGATGACTCCTCTCATCTCTCATAAGCCTTGGATATCAAGTCGAAGCACTCCCTTGGGAGTAGGTACTATTTTTATCCCATGTAATTCTTTACTTCTTAGTATGCTACCTTAGCTTAGATTTTATAATCTTTATCATCAATTCTTGTAAACAATGTATGTCATTTGGTATCCTCCATGAGGATTTATGAAATGAAATGTGATGCTTTTCTTCTCCATTATACTTGTCTTCAATCTTCTTTTGTTTATAGATCTCTAAGATGATGTGGGATTCATCCTAGTTTACTCCTTCCCATGAAATGTATGGATGAATCTCCATAAGTCTTCTTGTTAACTCTTGTTAGTATAATATCATTATTATCTCATGGTTGTTTCTTGAGTTCTAAGATGATCTTGAGATGAGGTAAGGTCCATGTTCTTGAGTTCTTCATTGGATTCACACCCTTAAGTGTGAATCTCATGAAGAACATGAAATGACCATACCATATCCTATGATTGGGACTAATCTTGTAGTTATCTACTTTCTTTGATTTACACCTATGAGTATAAAATGTTAGTATTGTTAGTATAACATTCTTGCCATCACACGCTTGATTCTTGAGTCCTAAGATGATCTTGAGATGAAGGAAGGTCCATGTTCTTAAGCCATTCATTGGATTCATACCATTAAGTGGAAATATTATGAAGAACATGATCAAATTACCATACCTTATCTTGTAATTAGGATTCATTTGGTAGTTTTTATACTCTCATTAGTTTGCACTCATGTGTGTAGAATGCTAGAAACATCATGTTCCATTATACTAGAATCCTCGAATATCAAGTGTCATCTCATAGTCTCATAAACGACTATGAAGATGTGCTTGAAGGATGACATTAATACCATGTCTTCATGTCCAAGTTACCCCTTATGAATTTAGGTTTGCCTATTAGTCTTGATCATAGAGTCAACATGAACAAGATGAGATACATGTCTTCATAGCTTTTTGCTCCTTAGCTTAATCTTGAATGTGATAAGACTTATGTGCACTTTAGTGTTACTTGCACTTAGACAAAACCAATGGTTGGCATACCCTTAGGTGACAATCATGCTAGATATTTAGATACCGAAATAGGGAGAATTGGGTGATGGCGGTCTTCTCAATCTTCCTAATTCGTAGCTAAGTCCCCGAACCTAGAAACCTCAAAAAAGGCTTGTGCTACCGAAGCCTAAGACCAAACGGAGGTGGCGACTCTCAATTTTCATTTCAATAGGCTGAGTAGTGACGAAGAGATGCCCTATATCACAAATGAATGTTCTCACAAACCAAGCATCCGATGACCATTATCCATTTCAAAACGCGATTGAGCTTAGCCTTAATCCTGAGGGCGCGAGAATAGGGTTCTCATAGAAATACATAAAACTAACCATATCAAGCATAAAATAATATGTAATTAAGTCCAAATAATCATAAAAATAGCACTATAATATAGGCATATTTGAGTGCTATCAAAATACACTACGAAGAGATAAGATATGATAAGATGCAATCTAAATAATATGATGACAAGTGAAGAAAATATAACTTTAGTGCAGTAGAAGAAAACAAATATCTACCACTTGAAGAAAACAACAAATGTGACGGTTCATAAAAAGATTTAAGCTAAAAGAAAAAAACTTTAGTTTAGTAGATTTCAAAGTAGCATTAATTGCTATGATTTTTCACAACTAATAAAATTAATATGAAATAAAATAACATAAACTAGCAATAAAACTTAATAAATGAATTAAAAGCACATAAGACAATTAATCCTCATCTAGATCAATGTTCCATCCCTTTGCGATAGCCATCTCCTTAACCTTTAGTTCATAAACTTTTCTTTGAAGAGGGCTCATCTTCGTAATGTCGGCGGCTGCTAATTGTATTTCCATCTCCCTCTCTCTAAGTGTTGCGTCTTCCTCTCTTTGCTTCACGAAAGCTTGAGCAGTTACTATCCACTGGTCTTTAAATTATTTAAGTATGAGAGCGCTATCATGCGTACTTTCATGCTCTCTCACAACATTTCTTTCCTTACATTTTGCTGACTCCAATTCGTTTTTTGCCCCATTGGTCGAACCCCTTCAACTTCTTCTTTACCATCACAATTCGTACCCGAAGACGTGTAGGATCCATCTTCGAAAAGCTTCGATCTCTTGATATTTGAGTTTTGTGTGCATTCATCGCTCCATTTTGGTTTATCCTTAAGAGAGTACCAAACATGATCGTAAAGAAACTTACAATTGTACGTTGATTCATACAAGTCGAGAGCTTCACTCATAATTCTTGCTTCATGAAACCCGCTCCTTCCTTCAAACTTGGCATAACATCCTTTAAACTTATTGCAAAGAGCATTGATCAAGTACCAATGTTGTTTACATCCCTCTCAACTTGTGCATCCTTGTGATGATTTTCCTTGTAAAAATTGGTGAATCGTTGCCAATTACTTAACGCCGGTTGATTGATTCCCACAGTTGGATCCTTGCTCACATTTAAATAAGCACTAGAAAGAAGTTTATCATCGACAATGGATCAAATCTTCACATTTCTTCGACTATTCGTTGGAAGATTCATACACCCTTTACCACCAACAGTGGTGGGAGTGGGAATGCATGTATGATGTTCTCCAAACTTTCATGGGAGACTAAATGAGTTTTTGTTTCCGAATTAGAACTGGTGTTACTAGCGGGCGTTGGCGAATCTTGTAGTGATGTATTTGGGTTAGTAAAAGTTGGATTACAAAAAATCGGGTTTGATAAGTTTGGATTCGGGCTAGAAAAATTTGGATTGAAAAAATTCAGGATAGGTGGATTTGTTGTAGGAGTATTTGAGTTGGGGTTTTGATTCCAATATTGAGGATTTTGCATCACAAAATTAAACATGTTCCAATCAAAGTTTTGATATGGATCCATGATCAAATGCAAAAATAAACTGTCGGAAGAAATTAAAAAATTTGCTAGGGAGAAATAGAAGAAAGGTTATGTAAAAATCACATGAACTTTGTCCACAATTTACAGGCTGGGATGAAATTGGTTTGCTGAAGAGCCAATGGAAAGAAATTGGACCGTTGGACTCTAAGAAATTGGACCGTTGCTACAGCCCAACCTATGACCCCCTTCTCCCCCCCTCTTTCCCCTTTTCTCTCAACTCCAGAACCTTCCCTCTGCCTAGTAAATTTCTTTCATTTTTCTAAGTAAGGAGAACTTTTTATTTTATTACTCTTCCCTCATTTCTTTCGCGAAAATTATACGGAGTGCCATAATGCACATAAGGGTTATAAATTATGCACATATAACTTTTATGTGCATTACTAATTATGTTATGCGCATATTTTATAACGTTTATGTGCATTACTAATTATGTTATGCGCATATTTTATAACGTTTATGTGCATTAAGCACTCCATGAGCAAGGAGTGCCTAGGCACTACATATAACGATTGTTTCTTCCATGATTATTTGCCTCTCTCTCTCTCTCTCTCTCTCTCTCTCTCTCTCCCCCCCAATCTCGATGTCACTGTCGCTCGAAACCTTCAATCGCCAAATATGGAGACTTGTGTCACG
>JAOWAN010038805.1:0-16060 GCA_028566635.1 Lobelia cardinalis | reverse complement strand
TCCGAATCTGCCACGATGGTGGCCCCTCCTCACCCGCACCCTGCCTCCTCCGTCCCTGCCCTCTAGCCACATCACGATCCCTCCTCCTCCCATGCCTCAATGGTCTATCATCAATCATCTCCTCCGCCTCCGCCTCCTCCTCCTCATCCTCCGCCTCCTCACTATCCCCCTCATCATCCTCATCATCCCCACTTTCTTGCTCCGCCTCCTCAGCCTCCTCACCACTATCATCAGAATCAGAAGATGACTCATCATCTCCTACATCCTCCTCAATCTCATGCCCACCAACATCAGGCTGCTCAGGCACGACAGTCCTATCATGTTTCTTTTTCCTGCGGTTATCTGCCTTAGCTGCCTTCTCAGCCTTCCTCTTTCTATTGGAGGCGGTCATAGATTCACGTGCCTACCAAAAAAACAAATAAGAGACAATAAATTAGTTTAACACACTTTATACTTTTTAACACAAATAAGAAACAAATGATTATTGGCTTAAGAGACAATACTGTTTAACACAATTTGTAAAACAGTTGTGCTAAAGGAAAATTTTGTAAAATAGGACCACCAGTTTAGTATGAAAAAGAAGAGCTCAGTAAAGCCATTTCATCTGAAATTCAGACAGCACAGCAGACCCACTCTTGCATTTGGCTTAAAGAGAGTGGACACTGGGCACATCTCGTGTGAGCTTACATGAGACACATCTCGTGTGAGCTCACACAAGATGCTCTCTGCCATTAAAATCCCAGTCCCAGAAATCAATCGAAGCAAATAAAAAAAAATTAGACATTGGGAATTTTAGAAATGTAAAATTAGGTTGAAATTAGTTACCTTCTTTACGGGCACGGTGGTAGAAGCGGAGACGGCGGCCATGGCAGTGGCGGTAGCGCCGGCGGCGGTGCCCGTAGGGATTTTGGGCATTTTAACTCTCGGCATGGTCGTTGTGTGTTGCTAGGTTTCCGAACGAGAGAGGGGAATAGGGAGAGTGGTGTGTCGTGTGTCCGGAGAGAGAGAGAGCGAGAGAGAGGAAGAGGATTTTGCAGGGTCTGTGTCGTGTGCGAGAGAGAGGAAGAGGGAGAGTGGTGTGTCGTGTTCGGAGAGAGAGAGCGAGAGAGAGGAAGAGGGAGAGGGGTTTAGGAGTCTGTCGCTGTTGAATGAAAAAAAAATTAAGTATATAAATGGGTATTTTGGTAATTTGCTTGTTCCCTTAACATTTGGTTCCATGTATATAACTATATCCATCGTTAAGGTAGACACTCCATAATAGGAGTGGTATCCTCAATTTTGATAGTATATCGAGTGTTCATCTCTCTTATTTTTATGAAATTTTATTTCGATTATTAATGGTAGTAAGAAGTCTTAAAATGTATAAAATCAATTTACAATCCCTCTTTTATATACCAAATTAATCGGCAAAAATTATTTCCCCCAAAATTCTATCAAAATTCGGGCATATCTCTGTGATTCAATGCTACCGATCTAATACACTGCAACAATACGTCAACTCCAAGCCACATTATTTGTATGAACATGAAGAATACGCGAATCATAACGATCACAGATACAAATGAACATGTTGATTATACTTGTGAAGACGTGACAATATTTTGCTAATAAAAATAGATTATAGTATCAAACTGAACACAAATTATTCTCTAAATCAACATAATGATATATGAAAATGACGATGATCTTAAGATGTTGAATTAAAAAAAAAAGAGAAAAAGGGGGGGAAAAGCTCCTACATTAAAGTGAACACGGAACCTTCATGTGATGAACATGAAACCAATAGATAGTGAATATCAAGATTCTACTAATGAACATTAAAATGAACACGAAAAATTTGAGTAATGAACACGAAACCAATAAATAGTGAATATCACGATTCAACTAATGAACACACAAAAAAAAAATTGAATATGTTCAATCCCTAATTACACGCAAGTGGTTGGGTAAAAGATTTTGTAATAATCAAATCGCAGCTAATTTTGAGGCACGATTCGCAACTGATTTTGAGGAAGGGTGCGTGTTATAAAAATGCACAAAGTGACGCTCTTTTGGTTGAGTGCTCCTCTCCATCTAATTTTCTCCTTTTTTGGGGTGTTGGTATCACATATTTCTTTCTATTTTGTAAGAGTAGATACTTTCTCTTTATAATCAACTAGTAGTATATCTGTGCGATGCAAGTAATATTAAAAGAGTTCACTATATCTAAAAATGTATATAAACTAAAAAAATATATGATCCGTTGATTAAAATAAGTGACATGGCGGATTATTTTTGATTCACAAGCAGCGTATTTCGTTTGATCACTATATCCCGAGCTAAGATTAGGAAAAAAGGGAGGCAGAAGTGTATACTTACAAGTTACAAGGAACAAAAAGAATTGTGTGACAGAGTCCTAGAAAAAAGGATTGTATAGGAAAAAAGGATTGTATGACAGTGTCCTAGAAAAAGTTCTAAGAAATGGACTTGGGGTATGCACATTATGCCTCAATTTGGCCGTTACTTATTGAATGCATAATCCAGGCACCTTTTTGGACAATAGTCTCTAGAAAATTTTCCTAGAAGATCGCTCAACTTGGAAAATAGCCATGTCATGACAACTCAAAATTGGTTACAAGTCAGTGATATCCAAAAGTTGAGAGAAGAGTTCCCTAGAGGGGGTGGATGAACGGAATGCCAATAAAAGGTTGATGCGAAAGCTAAAACAAAAATAATTATCTCGCTAACAAAACTAACCTATTTCAAGGTAGTGTAGCTACATCATCCACATTGATGTCAAAACACTCTATGGGAATACCTGACTTACCAAGAATAAAGTATAAGACCCTAACATTTTTAGATGTGAAGGAAATATCACCACCAAGAAAATAACTAGGAAGACAAATGAAAAATTCATTAGAAAATAGATGACCGCCCAATAGACCTTGGGAAAACATAGTTGAAAATCTAGCATGAGATGTAGCAGACTCAGAGATGGATGTGATTGCAAAATGTGTTGTCCAACTTCTGCCAATAGTTGCTTGCTCTATCTCCAAGTCATGTGTTGACCCTGAAGGTGTTGGATCAGAGTACTACAGATGGAAAAGATATTCGAGGCACGTTCGTAAACGTTTTCCTCAAAATGATTTTGCCCCCTCACGTATGTGCTTTGAGGATACTAGAAAATTGCTTTCCAGGATACAACTAGAACGTGAATTCTTCTTTAGCACTAAATGAGATTCACCGGCGAATAGAAAGCTATGAACGAGAGAGATGACCTAAATAGAAGGGAAGAGAGGAGCGATCGAGGACTTAGAATTCTTTCTCTTTTCCTTTCTGAAGGCTGAAACTCTCTATATAGTGGATAGAGGTAAGTGCAAAATATGTAACAGTCCAACAAAATTGATGTAGTTTAATTCCTCAATCAATTGATATCATAACTGTACATTCAAATTGAAACGAAATCAATTCAAAAATATTTTGGTACTCTGTCATTTACTTTGTCCATTATTCCTTGCATTTAAGTTAGAAAATTAATTTAGACAGCAAAACATCGGGTTGATCAAGCCCTCAATTTTGGTTCGGCATTCGTGTTCATAGGTGATGGCACCCGAGCGCGCGTAAGTCAAGCTAAATTGGCCTTCGGATGAACCGTCGATCATAACCCCCCTGCGCGGGCACACGCGAGAGAGTGACACGTGGTATAATATTCCTATAAAGTTTAAACACTACTAGAGTTCTATAACTTATATAGTGCATTACACTTAGTCTCCCTACCAATATGTGATAACTTCATTTTAGCTTTGACTCTACATTTTTATACTTTCCCAACAAATTCTCATTCAACCTTCAATGTGGGAGAAAACTCTCCACCACATTGGTGAAACTCCACATTACATTCTCACGAATGTGGGATACTTTCTTCACATTATTTCCAACAATCCCCCACATGAATGATATATTGTGTTCATCCATCGATCCCTGTATAGAGAAAGTTGGTATTATCTATTGAACTTTCCCAAGTACATTTGCCTTACTAGCTGTCCAGTAGACGCGATGTCCTTGAATTGTCCTGTTGTCTTATGTAACAATCCATATACAATACACAGGAACCATTTCCATAATGTTCTGTTCTCGATTTTGTTCATTGTGGCAATGAATACGTACGGGTTCTGCATGAATTTCTAAACTGAGCCTTAACAGTTCTCCTTTAAAGCGGCTCCACTTTTCTCTCACATAGGTGACTTCTTGAGTCTCGAGTAACAGCATTACTCACTCAAGAGTCATTAAAGCAACCATTTTACTATCCTTTTCCATTCAACACTGTTTGTTGACATGAATGACTTGATGCTACCCCCATAGTGACCATTAAGTCTTACAAGTAGGTTGTCCCTTTGAACCTAGATCTTGGGATCTCCAGTCAACTAGGTTGGATTTCCTTCGTAAGACTTTTATTTCTCCAAAGGCTTTAACCCCATTCTTTTTGTCAACTCTCAACTGCTTCTCTATTGAACCCTTTGGTTAGCGAATCCGCAATGTTCTCTTTTGATTTTGCGTAATCAATCGAGATAACTCATGTTGACAGTAGTTGTCTAATGGTACTATATCGACGAAGAATGTGTCTTGACTTACCATTGTACCTCGTACTCTGTGCTCTTCTAATCGCTGATTGACTATCACAATGTTTGCTGATAGGCGGCACAGATTTTTTCCACTTTGGTATATCCTCCAAGAAATGGCATAACCATTCAGCCTATTCTCAACACTTATCCAAAGTAATGAATTCAGATTCCATTGTGGATCGTGCTATAACCGTTTGTTTTGAGGATTTTCATGACATAACTGTTTCAGCTAGTGTGAATACATATCTGTTTGTAGCATCACTACATCCTTCCAAAACGGACGAATATCTTCCATAATGTAGTCCATAATCCCAAGTGTAACACAAATAGCTCAGAACTCTTACAAGAGCTTTCCAATGGTCTGCACTTTAATTATTAGTGTATCCACTTAACTTACTTATCATGTAAGCTAAATCTGGTCTTGTACAACTCATTGGCTACATTAGGCTTCCAATAACTCTATAGTATTCTAGTTGAGAAATACTCTTCTCTATTCTTGGATAGATGAAGACTAATATCTAACGGTGTCCTCGCAATTTCAGAGTCATTTTTATTGATTTTTTTAGAATTTATCAATATAATGAGCTTGCTAAGAATTAATCCATTATTAGTTCTTTTGATTTTCACACCTAAAATCATATCGGCAATTAAGTCTCATATCTTTCATGTCAACTTTAGAATTCAATATATTCTTGGTCAATTTGACCATAGTAGCATTACTACCAACAATGAGTATGTCATCCACATAAAGACATAAAATGACAAAGTCATTTTGTGTCTTTGTACACATATACACTTGTCACACTCATTGATTTTGAATCCATTGGTAATCATTGCATTATCAAAATTTACATGCCATTTTTTTGCGCTTGTTTTAATCCATACAATGATTTAACCAATTTACAGACTTTCTCTTCTTTTTCGAGTACTATAAAACCCTTGGGTTGTTTCATATAGATATTTTCATCTAAATCCCCATTTAAGAAATCTGTTTTTACATCTATTTGATGTACTTCCAAGTTTCTTAATGCCACAGTAGAAATGATCATTTTTATAAAAGTGATTCGAGTCACAAACGCATAAGTGTCAAAATAGTCTACGTATTTACGTTGCTTATCACCTTGAATTACAAGTGTTGACTTGTATTTCTCAATAGACCCATCGGTCTTCCTTTTCTTTTTAAAGATCTATCGAGATCCTAAGGCGTTATAACCTGGAGGTAGATCTACCAATTTTCACGTGTGGTTTTGTGAAATAGAATCAACTTCACTTTTAATTGTTTCTTTCTACAAAGGTCCCTCACCGAAACTCACTACCTCAGTATAAGTTCTTGGTTCCGTCTCTAGCAAGTAGGTTTCAAAATCATCACCAAATAATTTTTCTATTCTTGCTCCTTTGCTTCATCTCAGTTCGTCATCTTGAACTTGATCCAAAGTTTGTACTTCTTTACTTGTTCGTTTCAGTGAATCAGATTCACCATGAGACTTACAAGGGAACACATTTTCAAATAAAGATGTATTTTTTGATTCCATAATCGTGTTCTTGTTTATAGTCGATATTTTTCGAATAATGCACAAGAAATCGATACACGCTGCTATTATGAGCATAGCCAATAAAAATACAATCCACCGTTTTAGGACCAATTTTTACCATCCATAGGTACAACTACCTTTGCTACATACCCCCACACTTGCAAGTGTTTATAGGATAGTGTCTTTTCTTTTCATAATTCATATGGAGTCTTGTCTTCCTTTTTATGGAGTACCATATTTAAAAGGTAATTACTAGACAAGATAGCTTCTCCCCACATATTTGAGAGTAGTCTTGAACTTAACAACATTGCGTTCATTATTTCTATCAACGTGCGATTTTTCCGTTCAGTGACTCCATTAAATTGAGGTGTATATGGTTGTGGCACTTCATTAAAAAATTTCATGTATTGCACAAAATTTACCTATTGGTGCTTCATATTTGCCATATCTATCACTTCTTACCCTCTTAATCTTTTTACCGAGTTGATTTTCAACTTCAGTTTTGTAGAGAACAAATTTCTCTAATGCTTCATCTTTGCTTTTCAACGACTATATATACATAGAAAAATTTTGTACTATCGTCGATAAATGTGATAAAATATTTATTAACACCAGGTGTTTGAACGAATTTCAAATCACACACATCACTATGTATTAATTCAAGCGGTTCGCTGCTTCTAGGTGCTGTTTGGAAAGATGATCTTGTTAATTTTGCATCAACGCAAATTTCACGTTTTTGTTCTAAGTCGATTGAATATTTTGGTATATAGTTCAAGTTAATTAATAGGCGTATCGAATTAACATTAACATGACCTAGTCTACTATGCCACAAATTGAAAAATTCAATCAAATAGGCTGAAGATGTACTTTCTTGCATTTCATTGACAATATTCATTACATTCCTTTTGAACAAACCTTCGATTGCACACCCCTTCCCAACAAAGATTCCCGACTTAGACAAAATAACCTTTTCTGACTCAAATACAATGCGAAAACCACTTTTATTGAGCAAAAATTCAGACACAAGGTTCTTGCAAAGTTCTGGCACAAACAGCACATCCTTTAAAGTTAGTGTCTTGCCCGAAGTCATCTTGAGCAGCGCGGTTCCTTTCCCTTCAACCGAAGCAGCGACCAAATTTTTCATGTAAATTTTTCCCCTTTAAGTTGTGTAAAAGAGGAGAAGTGACTTCTATTGGTGCACACGTGTCTAGTAGCTCCGGTGTCAATCCACCACTCTTTGAGATTTGACTCTACCGTATTCACCTCGGACACAACAACCTCCAAGTCTATGTCTTCACGTCCTTAGCAAGTTCATTGACCAAATTGGCCTCGTTATTCTTCTTCGATGCATGGCAATCCGAAGACTTGTGACTATTCTTGCCATAATTGAAGCACTAACCCTTAAATTTAAATTTGGGCGGCTTTTGAGACACCACTGGTTGCCCTAAGCTTCCCCTTGCCGTTATTATTCTTATTATTCTTGGAGTTATGGCTTTTGATGCTCCACCACATTCACCTTTGCAACATCACTTGATGCCCTGCTTTCAGATTTTTGGTTGTCTTCTTCAATACGAAGTCGAACAATCATTTTCCAATGTTATCTCCTTCACTTATGTTTAAGGTAATTCTTGAAATCCTTCCAACCCGGAGGCAACTTTTTAATGGCAGCAGCCACTTGAAAGGTCTCACTCAAAATCATTCCCTCAGCATGGACATCGTGCAAGATAGCTACAATTCTTGCATTTGGCTCGCAACAGTTTTTGAGTCCACTATCATATAATCGAGGAATCATCCGACTACAAATTTCTTTGAGCCGGCATCCTTTGATGTATATTTCCTATTCATAAAATTCCACAATTCTTTTGCAGTTTTATACTTTGAGCAGACATCATACAATGAATCATGAATACTATTCAAAATATAATTACGGCAAAGAAAATATGAATGCTTCCAGATTCAATCGCATTAAACGTTTGAGCATCCATATCACCCTTTAGTCAGAAGTCTTGCCAAGTTTAGCGTTGTCAAATAAAACAACGTCTTTTGCTGCCAGCATTTGAAGGTAGTAGCAGTCCCAGCGAAGCTTTCAGGTTTAGGAACATGGCTGTTGGGGACAGTGGGCGCAGCAGCAATAGTGGAAACCACAACTGTCACGCCCCTAATTCGAATCCTTAAATAGAACCCCAAATTAGGAGGTGACATCACAATCAATCATAAATTTAACCTATTTAAAAATAAGAGGTGAAAAACCTCCCCTAGAGTAATACGAATAATCCCAAGAAACCTGTCAAGCACAAGAGGTGATAAACCTCATCCCAACCATATTTACATAACATATAATTTTTTTCAAGCAAACCAAAACTACCAAGACATACTTACTACGGTTTACAACTTACATACATAAGTCCATATTTAAAGTCTAAACAGTACAAACCATACAAACTAGCAAACTATATATAAGACAGGGATCTACCCCCAAGTTCTACACACGCGCTCCGCAAACTGCCCGTCACACAGTCCCTAATGCACAGTCTCGTGGTCTGTAAGGAAAACAGTATGGAACGGGGTGAGTCTAAAGACTCAGTAAGCTATCAAGCGGTAAACATAGAAAACAACATAGATATGGCAATAATAGACATGAACATAAATAGTACCTTTACCATTCATAATTCATTCAACAAGTATGGGCATAGTAACATAAACAACTATATATGCAGGAACAATAAGGGTAACGAAGCAGTGGAAAACGTACAGAACGGATTTTTTTCTTCTTTTTTCAAAATTTCATAATAATTCAAAAATAGTTTCGTTCGATCCCAAATTAATTTTTACACTATCCTACGATTTCGGTGAACAATATTAGGGCTTCAAAACTAAATTTTGACATAACTTTTGAAATTGGCATTCTAACTTTTAATTTCAAAATATTATAAAAATAACATCAGAGGATTCACAAAGAAAATTAAACGGTAAAAATATTACCCGTTTCAAAATCGGGACAACAGTTAATTTTTTGCGAATTTTTTTCTTCTTTCTCTCTTTCTCTCCTTGCTCGGCAGTGAAGGAAAAACCTTCTGGAGAGTGTCAAGTGTAAGTTAATATATTATTAACTTTTTCCCGATTCAAAATCTAGAAGTGTCACTTATGGTGTCTAGTTATTTAGCCAAGTTCTAGATCCGTATATCCTAAAGTATAAAGTTAATTATTCTAAACATTAATATAACTTTATCTTTATCTCCACATATTTTTTAGGACCTTAATTTTGATTCCAAATATTAACGTGTTATCCAATTTTCTTCAAGAAATAAATTAAATAATTTTTTAAAATTCATAATAAATTACGCTGATCTCGTTTTTAATCACCGCTTCATTTCCAAAAGATTTTAACACTATCAAATTTTATCTCAAGTATGAGCCCCTACGTTAACTTGGTCCGCCTAAGTAATCCATTTCTCAAGCGATTATTATTATCAAATCCTAAGATAATTAATTACGCGCTACGACAACAATCACGCACGGTCAATAGGTTGCGTAACAAGTACTAGGGCAACATATGAACACTTATTAATAATTATACAAATTAAGCAAATAATGCAATCGATGATGCAATCCTAAGGTGCATGCACATAAAGGCAATGAAAATCCTAGGTGTCACAACAACAGTAGAAGTGGGGTTTACAGTAACGACAGCAGCAGGAGTAGACTGGGAAGATGCTGCCATTAGGAATACTCGGAAAGGACGAAAACAGATAAAATCGTTTCAAGATTGTTGGATCAGAGTACTACAGATGGCAAAGATATCTAAGGCACGTTCGTAAACGTTTTCCCTAAAACTATTTTGCCCCTTCACGTATGTGTTTTGAGGATATATACTAGACAATCGCTTACCATGAAACAATGGGAACATGAATTCTCCTTTAGCACTAAAGGAGATTCACCAGCGAACAAAAAGCTATGAATGAGAGAGATGAACCAAATAGAAGGGAAGAAAGGAGCGGTCGAGGACTCAGAATTCTTTCTCTTTTCGTTTTCGAAGGATGAAACTCTCTATATAGTGGATATAGGTAAGTGCAGAATCTGTAACAGTCTAACACAATTGATGGAGTTTAATTCTTCAATCAATTGATATCATAAATGTACATTCAAATTGATACAAAATCAATTCAAAAACATTTTGGTTTTCTGTCATTTACTCTGTCCATTCTTCCTTGAATTTATGATGAAAAATTAATCAAGGCAGCAAAACGTCGGGTTGATCAGACCCTCGATTTTTGTTCGACATTTGTGTTCGCAGGTGCGGGCACCCGAGCGCGCACAAGTCAAGCTAAATTGTCCTTTGGATTAACCTTTGATCGCACTGCCCCTGCTCAGGCGCACGCGAGGGAGTGCACATGTTATAATGTTCCTACAAAGTTTAAACACTACTAGAGTGCTATAACTTATATAGTTCATTATACTTAGTCTCCCTACCAATGTGGGATAACTTCACTTTAGTTTTGACACTACATTTTTATACTTTCCCAACAAATTCTCATTCAACCCTTAATGTGGGAGAAAACTCCCCACCACATTGGTGAAACTCCACATTACATTCTCAACAATGTGGGATACTTTCTCCACATTATTTCCAACAAAAGTTTCCCAAAGGCCTGAAGAAACCTTAGATTTGTCTTCCCTTTTGGCCTTGGCAATCTCAAAAATATGAAGATACCCTGGAACATCATTTCCAGGTATGAATGTTTATACACTTGCAAAGTTCTCAATTTCTGAAAAATTAATTTCATCGATTAGGTGATCAAGCTCATCTAAAGATGATTTAGAGATCATCCTTCTACCAGTTGATGAAGCCTATGATTTTGGTAGGTTTTATTGGAAACTTAAGTTTCCTTGCTTGAGGTTGAGGTAGGATGTTTAGTTTGTGGTTCAGAAGTAGTTGTGGTTATGGTGGTAGCTACAAGGGGTTGAGTTTCAATGAGGGTAGTTGGTGTGGATGAAATCCTAAATTGGCGATCGTTGACGTGGCTAGGAGTTAGTGAGTATGATGAATTCCAGATGGATGATTGGCTAATCCTGGATTTGAACCTGTGGACAAAACACAAGAACACCTTCGGTATAGAGCACACTACTACAGAAAGGGAGGATAGCGACCGACAATTCAGTCGCTATTTCTGCGTTTAGCGACTGACTCAGTCACTATTAAAAGGTCGCAATTTTCGACTGACAAGTCAGTCGCTAAATAGCAACCGACAACAGATTTTCACCTTGTTCTAATTCTTTGGCATGAGAGTAAGTACTCTGTGTGGCCCGTGGAACCTTTAATGGTTAATCCTTGAGGATTGAATCATAGAGGTTGCTCACAAGTGTAGAATTCGAGTACTAGTGCTCAGTTCTCTCAGAGAAAATGTAGAGCATAAGATGAGTGATAGATTGATTATCCTTTTATTTATGGATTGAGAAGGGTATTTATGTGATCCCTGGGCAACCGCAAAGTTGATCATGGAGCGGTATCCCAAAGAAATAGACGCTATTTGAGACATGTGACTACTTTCCTTAATGGAAGGAGACACATTAAGGAAACGATAACTGCTTAATACGGTTAGGTGAAATCGTGGGATCGTGTCCAGCGTAACTGCTAGTGTCCACGTTCTGTTGAGACATGTGGGAGCAGCTTTCTTCTAATTTCGTATAAGTTAAACAAGGTCGCTATAGCTCGTAGCAAATTGAATGGTTATCAAGAGACAAGGTCGCTTTACAAGCTTGATCTCCTTGTAGAGGCTAATCAAGCCGGGTAACCCCTTCATTGTTCTGTGTTGATGGCGACCTTGTGCCTAGAAACTCACTTGCACCATGTGGAAATTGATGACGGGGATAGGAACTGGCCCATCAAATGGGTCCACATTAGCAAGATGTTATTACATGTGACCAGCTAGGATGTGGTCAATATAGTCACATCATTTATCCCATATTCTATGAGTGAAAGAAATTAGCGCGAAGACTTATTAAGAGTTGATAGCATTGGCCTTCTTGCCCTTAGTTCCTCTTGTTATTTCTAAGCAAAATTGTTAGGGCCGGTGATGAATTCAACGTCGTTTGGTGTCAAGAGAAAGCTTGCAAGGCATGTGAGTTGGCGCGTGGTACGAATGCGATGGGTGTAGTCTGGCGGCGAGAGTGTGTGCTATAGACACGCATGAGGGAGCTAAGGAAAATTTCCCTTTAATGCATGTAGTGTCCCACGAGATACGTCTTTCATCTTTAAGAATTCAAATTGATTGCTCATCATTGCCAAAATTTCCTCCACTAATTTTCAGGCATGACGTGATACCGCAGTCGTAACGGTTCAAAAAGAAAGAGAGTAATAATACCTACTTCTACAGAACCCAAATAATGTAGATAAGAAGATCGAACCAGAGAGACTTAAAATGAAAAATATTAACCAGAATTTGTACCAGATTCGTTAGATTTCAAATAAATGATTATTAAACTAGCAATTGACGTAAATAGTAAAACTGATAGTTTGATGGGATCTAGCAATAGAGATTCAATCATTACTACAACTTATGCATACATCCAAATTGGTATTGATTATATTCTTATGGTTTTTTATTTGAGCAAGAGTTGGGACGTCCCGATCGCAATTTGTAACTTTCTGTGCTTCTAATTGTTAAGGCACTTAAGGTCATAATCCATTAACAACTGAAAATCCTTTAAGCACATTAGAACTAAATGATCCTAACTTTCACCATGAATATTCATTACAACATGAGATACTGGTATTCTATTATGATTATGCTAATATATGTTTGCCTTATTGTTCTGGGTGTAACAAATATGTCATCATCGATTCAAGAAATAGCATTTGTAACTACTTATTTAAAGAAAAGAATATTAATTCAATCATCAATAGAATAAGAAGAAGAATTCAAGTAGGAAGTATGAAAACCGAGGCATAAGTGATAGTAAGAATATTTACCTTCAACCCATAGAAGAGTTGATTAGATCATCAAGAATAATGGAATACATCACTTTAGTCTACTGGAAAATGGATAAACGTACGATACAATGTTTCAATAGGAAAAGTGTTCAAATAGGCAATGCCTAAAAAGCCTAGACCTAGCCCCAAAACCCTAATGACTGCTAAAAATCGCATATTGTAAATATATGGGATGAAGGGCACCAGCTGCAGCAATTTTCCATTTTTTTTGATTTTTTTTTGTTTTTTTTTTGTTTTTTTGTTATAAAGAAAATCTAAGAATGTTTCGTATGATTAATTGAAATTAATTTAATGTTATTTGCATTATTGTACAAGAAATTCAAAGAATTAAACACTAGTTTGAAAAAAAAAAAATCTAAAAAAATAATTTCATGAAGAATGAGTGAAATTAAAGTAAAATAAAAATGACATAGATGAAAATTCAATCCAAATATATGGGGTCACAACCATGCCCAGCTCTCTGAATCTCAGACAAGTTTTCTGCATTGTATTTTCCGTTTTGGCCCTTGATCTTTAATTAGTGTCAAATTTGGTCATCTTCAGCTCTAAAGTGCTCATTTTCTCTTACTTTTGACTTATAGGCCCTTGATATTCCTGAAATATAGGAAAATAACAATATCAAGCATAAAAATCACATATAATCAAGTCAAAGTAGTCATAAATCAAAAATGCTAAATATACCGTTGGTTATCAACCGAAAATCAACCACATATATTATGGACTTATACGTTATCACCAAGGTACAAGTCCGTGATGCATGCGGTTGATAATCGGCGGTATATGTAGCACATCTCGTAATAAAAATAGCACTAACATATAGAAATATTTGAGGGCTATCCGACCGCTTCCACCATTTCACTCTTTACTCACATATGAGATCTAAAGAGCTAGAGCAACCTGATCAGCCAGCGACCTCCTCCTACAATTTGCATGTGCCTTTGATATCATTTTAGAATTTCCTTTCGTATCTTCCTTCAATACTTGGGTATAATTCTGTTTTTTGTTTTTGTATTTCTTCTCTTTCATTGTTGGGACTCTTATGAACTACTCTAGGATCCTTCGTGGGCTTGTAGATTGTGAGATGGCTTCATCCTCCGTGAATCCCTCCGCGAAACCCATTTATGCTTAGGGTGCTTTTAGCAAGAGGATGTATATATTCTGGATTAGGCTCACGAACAGAGAGGTACTCGAGCTGGATATCGATCTGAAATATTATTATTCTTGCGAAGGAAAATGCCTTTGGTCATGAGCAACTCGCTTTCGGTTGCACTATGAATGATATAGTGAGTTTGTCCGAGTTAATCACTCTTATAGCGTCCAGCCATATTTCTCCTGGCCTGACAAATCCCTTTGTAGTTAATTATGTCTGGCAAGTCTACAGAAGGTTTCGGCTCCAAATCTGGCAAGTAGTTTCATAAGACTCTCTTACGTGGGAGATTATTGTTTAAGGTTTACATTAAAGTGAAATTTCTTGGAGATGGCTTTGTTAGATGAGTTTTGTTGAGATGGAAGATATATATGTTGAACAAAGGTAGAGCGGAGCTCTTCAAATGTGTCTAGAATCCTCATATGGCTGCTGGCATTTCAACATTTGAATATGGAAAACCAACCTAAGCAATGATCATATCATCTTTCTTCTGATGATGGATCTAGTACATTGAATTAGTTACGTTATCCTAAATTTCTTCCGGTAATAAATTTTCGATGGTTTCTCTATTCCTCGTCTATTTTGCGTTCGGCGAGAGGATAATATAAGGAAGAGGAATGATTTTTAACGATTCAGAAGATGCATGATGATTTTGTTGCCGTCGGAGAAGAAGATCGTCGGAGTGACGGAAGAAGAACGATGCCAAGTGAGGAAAAAGAACGATATATAGAAGCTGGGCCTAAGTTTGTTTTCTATTTTCCTTTCGATGTTTTAATTATTATTTAATAGTTAGAAATTTTAACTAGGGTTGATAGGTGTGGTTATGTATTCCCCCCATTTTTTTGCAACAAAATTCTACATGGTATTTGTTGATGGTCTAAAAGAGAGCACCTTATAATTTTTTTTTTCCTCTTATAGTTACCCCCTTTTTACGAAGCCAGAGATGACTCTATAAATAGAGATTTTATTAATTATATGTAGGGTTGGAAATCAGATGGATCGGATCAAAAATAGGGGGTTTCGAAAAAATTCTAAAAAAATTTGGAATGGAAAAGTATATTCCAATTTCCATCCAAAAAATTTCGAAAATGTATAATACATTCCAATTCCGAAATCATGTATTTTTTCGAAATTTCGAAAATTTCAAATTTCCGAAAACTTTGGAATTTTTACGAACTTTCGGAAATTTCCGAAATTTTTGAATTTTTTTTTGTAATTTTGTTTATTTTTTTGAAAAACTTGAAAATTTTTAGAATTATAGAAAATAATTAATAGAGCTATTACATCAATCATAATAATTAAAGTAAAGATGCAAGAATTCAAAGTTAACTTAGTTGTTACAATTGACCATCTATATAAGAGTAAAAACGGGTACGAAAAGAAAACGAAAGTTACTAAAGACTGAAATTTTTTGAGAAAAAATCTATTAACAATTCAAAAAGAGTCAAAGTAGTTTTGAATGATAACAAACAGCAGCAAATAACTTTGATGTCAACACTAGTCTCTTCTTTTCAAAGTGGTAAATTAAGCATTTTTGCAGTACATATAGCCCTTTGCATATTCGAAAACGTTGAGTTTCCCGATTCAGTTATTGTGCGACGAACAAAGTATTTAATAGTTATAACACAAAAAAAAAAATTTGTCGATATTTATTTTGGAGGAGCAATGATATATTTTATAAGGATTCAATATCATCTAAGAAATTCAAATTCATGAACTCTAACAACAATGACTCCAATCATAAAAATAATAAAATAAATCCTAATTCAAATTAAAGTTGCACGATATT
>JAOWAN010038777.1:0-16066 GCA_028566635.1 Lobelia cardinalis | reverse complement strand
GCAGGGTGTAGGCAGCTTCAAAGTATCAACCAAATTGCAAGCTTGGGTGTCCTCCTCTATTTATAGACATTTTCTGGACATCGGAGGACTCCATAGGATCTCGTCAGAGGACACGTGTTGAAGGCTGGCTCGATCTGTTACGTGCCCAGTACTATGTTTTGTGTTGATGCATCTGTCCAACGATGTAGCACAATCCTATCTGTCATCATCCGCGTACTGACTTCATAGGGGATGACAAGTGTCTTTGTAGCCGTTGTCCTTTGAATAAATTTAAATTTGAATTTTGGAGGCAACGAAAGAAGGATTGAAAATATGTTCGTTGAAAGTCTTCAGAATGGAGCACTTAGATCAGAGACCTTCAAGCAGAGTCTTCTGATGAACGGAGCACTTCATAGTTGAAGTCTTCCGACGAATACCTTTAGCTTGTGAAATTACTGCATTACCCTTCGGAGGTTTTTGAAACGGATACCTTCATGTTACACAGCCATGTCAAAAATTGTCCGTTAGTATTAAGTTGTTAAAAGTCCATTTATATTTATTGGCTTGAATACGCGATAAATAGACTTTTATATTAAAAAGGTTTCAAGGCAATTAATCAAATCTAATAAAGGATAAATCCTAACAAGCATCAATATACCCTTCCAGTACCGCTGGATAATTAATATAATGGAATCCATTGTTTTGAGTATATCTCAGATACTTCAAAACTCTCACCACTACTTTTCGACGATCAGCTCCAGATTGCTTCTGAATTATTCCAACTGGTTAATACTCTCCTTAGCGTTTTTAGACAAATGTAATATCAAGCACACCGGGTCTTTATAGGCTTACCTCGTCACTGTCGAACTCATTCAACACGCACTCAATATAATGAGATTGGGACAAGGTAGGTCTGAAAATCTAAATTTCCAATATCACATCAGCCACACCCATATAACGCTTATCAACCTTGTGGCTAACATTTCCTTTGTACTATCAGTGATATTCTTCGTGCTTCACGTAGAAAGCATATCATTGACGTGCAAACACCCTATGACCAAACCCTTCTGAGTGATCTTGTCATACACACATTTATCACATTCATTTATGTGAAACTAATCATGGCTTAATCAAGATTTAGATGCCACTGTTTAAGCTTGCTTGAGCCCATATAGTGACTTGACAAGGCGGTTGTTCTCTTATCCCGGGAAGACGAATCCTTTGGGTTATTTCATATGGATCTCTTCTTTTGATTCATCATTCAAGATTGCAATCTTGACGTCCATTTGGTGAATCTTAAGATCATACCAGACTATGCTGCAATTAACACTCGCATCGATGTTATTCGCATAACAAACGAATGTATCAAAAAAAATCGACAGGTCCATCTTCATTATGACGGTTAGATAGTCTGGATCAAAAAACTTGACAGTCTTTGTCTTTTCCCTCTTCGAGGCTCCACCTCTTGGGAGTCATGTCTCATTAACAGAGTCACTTATCCGTTTAGAAGAGCTCTTACTAGCTCCTTCCTAATACGAAAGATCCTCCTCAACAAATGAGGTCGTTCTGACTTCTGCACTAAGAGTCGATAGACAATGCATATTCTTTGAATACGTAGGACACCCCCACAATTGAGGTAATTGAGAGGAAATCTCTTCAGAAGATAATTCATACTATCCGCCTCGATTACTCGTTAGCGTCTTATTTTTATTTTTCTCAGTCGATTTTCAACTTCACTGTTATAACTTGTAAAAGCACCTATAGCTCATATCCAAAGCAATACATTGTACAATCATCTATAAAAGTCATGAGGTACTTCTTTCCTCATATTTGCACCAGCTTTAAGGCACACAGCTCAATGTGACTTTATTTTAGACGTGTGGTACTTCTTTCCGCCATAGAAAAATTTTCTTGTTATCTTTGCTTCTTATGTGTTAAGTCAAGTTTTGACTTTGGCATATGGTCCATAAGCAGACATAGTCTACCATGCCAAATAAACGAAAACTTAACCAAGTTAAATATAAGCACTAGCATTCTCATTTACCGGGGGACAACAGTCATTACAGTTATTTTAAATAACACCCCATTCAGATAACTCCTCCCAACATATGTTCCATTTTTCATCGATACAAATTTATCAGACTCAATTCTAGCTTGAACCATTTCTTCACTAGCATCGAATCGGAGATCAAATTCTTACTGATGTTGCATTACATAGTTGAGAATACGAAGCTTTCCAAAAGTCTGTTTCAAAACACCTTTTCTTTTCCTTTCACCTTGGAGGTGGCGGAGTTCCTCATAAGTAGTTGACTCTCGACTTTCAACGTTTCATATTTACTGAGCATCTCTTTGTCTGAACCCACATGGGTAGTTGAAATGGTATCAACCCACCATTCCTCGGTATTACTACCACTTAGGTTCACTTTAGAAACCACATCAGACACGTTCATATCAGAGAAGTCATTTGCGAGTTCAATCATCTCAACCAGTCTAGCTTTCTTTTCCCCCCCAAATACTACGTTTTTTTTTCCTCGATGCATAAGCATCTGCTCAAAACTTCAAGAGACATCCCCTTTTGCCCGTAGCGAAGGTCATTCTTGAGGTACAACCAACTAGGTGGAAGCTTCTCAATAATGGAGTAAACGGCAATAGCTTCATTCACGATAGCCCTTTCATTGTTCATCTCATGCATCAACTGTAGAAGCTCGTGGACTTGAGTCATTATAGGCTCAAAATCCTTCGTCTTATACCTCAAGAACCTTCTTACAGCGTCCTTGTGACTGGTGTCCTCTATCTCATATTTCTTGTTAAGAACGTTCCATAATTTCTTAGCAGTCTCTACCTCGCTATACTTAACGTACAGTTCATCGTGCAGACCATTTAGAATATAGTTCTTGCCCAAAGAATCGGAGTGCTTCCAAGCCTCCACAGCAGCTACCATCATCATGTCCGCTCCTAGAGTTGGGACGGGAGAGCATCCTCGCGAATGCATTTGAACATACCAAGTGTGGTTAAGTAGAAGGTCATCTTTTGCTCTCACCTCTTAAAATTTGTCCCATCAAATTTGTTAGGTTTCTGCAGTATCATAGCATTACTAGTTGCACGTAAGGAACCAATCACATCAATTCCACTCACTGAAAATCCATTCATTCCGGTCATGGGAGGTGGACATGTCCCAGATTCAAAGCCTCCGAACACAAAGTTCCTTCCGATCGAAGTGTTTTCACCTTCCATTTTTGATTACCTAGTAATCAAAGAACAAATCGACTGTCAGTTTGAAATACTCTTCCAAACCATTTCACCAAACTTCACAAATATATATTCAGAATCCGAAAAATCTGAATAACACTGTCCAGGGGGCAGTTTGCACTTTTTTGAAAGTTCAGGAACTGAACTGTAAATATGGCAAAATGCAATTTTTTCAAAACAAAATTTCCAAAAAACTGTTTTAGTGTGCTTCACAAGCACTATTTCTCAAATCAGCCGCAATTTTGCAGAATATGCAAAATCAGGCGTTAAAATGCAAAAACTCAAAGTTCAGTGGCTGAACTGTAAATTTTGCAATTCTACAGATTTACCACAAAATCAGTTTCAAAACCGCTTAATTACCACCAAATCTGATCCAGTGGGCAGTCCTTTTCCAAACAGAAGTTCAGGGGTTCAAGTGTCAAATTTTTGAAATTCAGGGGCTAAAATGTAAATTCAAAAAGCTGCAAAATTCTGAAACCTGATATTTTTTTTCCCGGAAGCTGTTTAACACAGTTTTTCAAAAACACCTAGTTTCAAAACAGATTTTTGAAACGAAGTTTCAAGGACCAATTTGTAAAATCTCAAAATCCAGGGGCTGAACTGTAAAGTTCTTGCAAACTTCAGCTTTCAAAAATTTTTATAACATGCAGGGGTCAAACTGCACACAACAAAAAGTACAGGGGTAAAACTATAAAATCTAAAACTTAGGGACTGAAAGTTTTAACTCTTCAAACTGCAGATTTTTTTTTCCAGAATAATAATACCTTAAAGCAAGTTTTCAACACAGTACTTCAGAATTTTTTTTTCCTCAAAACACTTTTTTTTTTCCTAAACAAGTTTTTTCAGAATTTTCAAGATGCAGGGTTAAACTGCAAAGCCAGAAGTTTCAAGAACTGAACCGTAAATCAGAAAACTGCAGGATTGCAGAATTCCAGAACTGAAATTGTGAAACCAAATTTTTTTTTTCTTTTCTCCTCCAAAAATAGAAATGAAAATTTCAACAAAAAACTGTTATTATTATTAATTTTTCAAATTTTGAATTTGTGTCTTTTTCCTTCTATCCAACCTGCAGTTTTTCAAACAAAACTAGGAATGTACTAAAGCTGATTTAAAAGGGTTAAACCATGCTGATTTTTTTTTTAAAAAAAATTCTAAGGAATTTACCACTGTTTTAAAACCAATTTAAGAACACTTTAAAAAAAAAAAAAAAAAATCAGCCAAGGATTGACAACTAGAACACAATTTAGACGTCTGAGGTCCAAACAATTTGCAAAGCTTGAATACGACAGAAATTATTGAAGCTTTCCTTGTAATCTGTACCAACTATTCACAAATATGCTTTAAGATTGTTAGATTATATTAGTATCGATGATCGTAGGAAATATAAATGAAAGAAAATCGTACTGAAAAGAATTCGATAAACGTTACAGAGAGCCAATTGAGGGGTGTATTATCCGTGGCACTTTGGCTCTCCCATGTTCCTCTATTTGAACTATCTTCTACCCATAATTAAGCCAGCAATTAATGACCAATTATGGCCATTAATCTGTATCAATTGTAGGCGGTTACAGAATCGAACCGAGCCGACCGGACGACGGCGCGGTTAAGTAGGTCCTCACCCTCTTCAAAACTTAGATGCCCCTAAGGCAAGGTAGTCAAAATCGCGATTTAAATCGCAAACTCGTACGATTTTACGATTTTTAGGTTGGAAATCTTGTTAAATCGGTATATGATCGCAACTGCGGCAAAATCGCCGAAATCGTACGGTGGAATAGTATGAAATTGCTAGAATCGTGCGATTCAAGCGATTTTGATTCGGGTCCTTAAATTGGGTAAAAACTCTTAGAGATCGAGTCGGATCTGGTCAGGTAATGTCGATAGGCTCAGATCTATTCGGGCAATAATTTGACAGAGGGAGCGGAGGGAGAGAGAGGGCGTGAGAGACAGAGAAGGCGTACCTGTGGAGTACCTGTGGAGTACCTGCGGCGGTAGTGTGGCGTGTATGTTCAATTAGGGCAGTATATAAAGTAACCAATTTTACATTTATACCCCCTTATTTATTTAATTTTAACAGTTATGCTATTATATTTTTAGGTGTTATAAATTAATCATAAATTTAGCTAATTTCTTGCTAGTTTTATAGTTAGTACATACTTTATGGGTTATAAAATTTATGTTGGTGTATGTATTTTATGTTATAGTATTTAATTTGAGGAAGTTTGTAAAATCTTACGATTTTACGATTCCAATCTCTTCTCCCCCCCCCTCCTCCGATCTTAGTTAAGATCCCGATTTTAACTACCTTGCCCTAAGGGCATGGGGAATGCCCTTAGATCCAACACAAATGCTTATAAATACATATCACATTTGTTTTTCTCTCAATGTGGGATAACTCCCACTAACCCACTTCGACGAACTATTTTAACGGTCAATTTTGACATTCACCCTCTCGAGCAATTTAATTGCTTGACCTTACATGTTGTAGCCCCCACATCGGAGTACCTGAATTCTCTCGAACCCACTCTATCGGAGTAGTGAAACTCACTTTTATAATGGCTCTAATATATAGTCGACAAAATATAGGTTGAACTTATATGGTCAAAGGACAAGAAGTTGGTAACAAACATGTACCACACAATCCATATCTTTCGTGATGTTCGACTGTCACATAAATGTTGATGTGTGTGTCGGCTTGATTTGTATTAGATATATCAATAAATACATCTACAAAGGGCAGGATTTGGTTATTAGAGGAGTTAATGAGATCCACCGGTATCTTAATAGAAGGTATACGGACCCTGAAGCTACCTGGTGCATTTTTTGTAACACTATGCATGGTGAACATCCATATGTCATACAGTTACCGGATCATTTACCAAGAAAGAATCCCATTAATAAAGATGAAGAGTTAAAGAAATATCTGCAAGAATTGCCAATCAATAATCGACTTTTAAAGTTTTTTTTTTTTTTTTTTTTTTTGCATATAATAAAGCAAATTCGATTGCACACAAAATTTTCATATCATTGATTTCCTCAATTTCTTGTTTTTAACAAGGAAAGGAAATCGAGAAAAACGGGATTCTCTATTGGTATAATGTACTTTGCTTCCTCAAATTTTGGCGAAAGGTTTTACTTGCGTTCGCTACTCCCCTAAGGTCGAAGGTCCATCTTCATTTGAGAGATTTAGCACCGTCGGTTGTGTTTTGTATCTCACTTTTAAATTAGCATGTGTTGCTTGTGAATTAGTAGAAGATGATAAAGAGTGGTTACAATGCTTTCAAGAAGCATCTTTTATGCATACCCTATATTCAGTACTATTCTTAACCGGTGGTTTATAGTAAATCCATATGATTTGTGAAAACAATTTTGCATAGACGTTGCTCATAAGATACGTACACAATTCGGTATTCCAGAATCTCAACTTTTCAGTTGTATAAGATTATGGGTTGTATCTTCTAAATTAGCTTCATGAAACAGTAAAGAGTTTAGCTGACTTCCCACCTACGCCATTAACTACGGGAAATTGGAGTAACTTCATGGGTAATAAGTTGATGTGGGATCGGCGTCACCTAAACATTAGCGCGCAAGAACAAAATGTTAATACTAGGGTGGGTACTCTAAATGATGCTCAACGTGTTGCTTCGTCTTCAATGCTTTCTTCTTTTCTTAAAGATCGAGGAACTACTTTCTTTACGAATGGTGGTGCTAAGCCATTACTTAAATTTCCTTGTCTAGGCCAAATCGTAATAAATGTTGCATCATTAGCTGTTAATTGGTGGAAGAACGGGGCACTCCACCTTCTGTATTCCAATCAATGTTCATGAAATTCAACATGTGGCTTTAATAAGCAATCCATACATGCAAATGTGTTCAGAGAAGCTAAACTAGTAATCCGGGGTGATGTGTCAATGCAACATACACATTGCAATGAAGCAGTCAATCTTACCCTCCATGATATTCGGGATAATAATGAGAAACCATTTGGAGGCATCACTGTTGTTCTAGGTGGAGATTTTCATTGGGTCCTACCAGTTGTGCCAAAGGGTGTTCGGAGACAGATAGTGGGGACAGGGCAACAGTGAGAGATTCACCGCTATGGTCTACTATTAATATTCTAGCCTTATATGTTAACATGCGTCTAGGTAATACAAATCATTTATGGGTGAATTTTCTAAACTTTTTTATGAAGATAATGGTTGCGTTCTCATGAGTGTTTTTCACCCAGGTTTTTGGTTTTTTGTTTTTTCTCTCTCATTGGTCCCACAAGTTTTCTCTATCTCTCTCTTACTTTTTACTTTAATCATTACAAAAACTCAAAAACCAAATCAAAAAACTACCCATCCAAACGCAACCAATATTTTTTTCATTACTTTAACATCTTTCAACATTGTTTTTCAATCATTAATTATATTTCAACTTCAGATTCGGAGCAGTCCTAAAAAAGTCACATCAATACCATTAACAATACGAATTTGTGAAAATTTCAATAACTTATTAGACAACATTTACCCACAACTTGGGGTAGTTGGAGTGGCAAATCCATCATGTCCAACCGAACATACAATTTTGTCTGTGAGAATTGACGATGTAAATTATGTTAATAAAAGGGCACTCAACATCTTTGGTGAAACTGTTTCTTACTTGGCTGTTGATAAAATGTGTGACGATGATAAATCAAGTCGGAACATTACAAATCGATAATCCAAATGAGTCTCTCAATTAACTAAATCCTTCGGGGTTACCGTCTTTTAAACTTGATTTAAAAGTGGGTTGTCCAATAATGTTATTGAGACACCTTGTTCCGAATGATGGATTTTGTAATGGCACACGATTAACGGTCGTCAAATGTGCGCCACAAATTTTTGAAGATCAAATTTTGAACAGAGATAAAGCGGGAAATTAGATTTTTATCCCAAGAATATCACATATCCATTCATCCGGAGAATTGCCTTTCAACATGACAGAGATGCCACTTTCCAGTTCATTGGCGTTCGCAATGACCATTAACAAATAACGGGGCAGTCAGATACATTTACGGGTATTGATTTGCGCAATCCAAGTTTTAGTCATGGATATGTTACTCTTTCTAGATGTGCATCTCTAGATCATATTAATGTTCTTCTCTCTCTAAGTAACATAAACTCTACAACCAACATTGTCTATCCAAAATTTTTACTGTAGTTTAACTATAAAAAGTTAATTTAAAATAAGCGCATATTTCCTCCTACCTCTTATTTTAGCATGATTCTTACATCTTTAAACATATTCATTGTTATAATCATGGAGTGAGTGAGTGGAAGATAATAGATGGTTACGTAGTCTGCCAAAGCCTTCAAATGCACATAATAAGGTATTATGACTTTTTCTTGATTAATTTATTATATTTTTACGACAGTAAAATAATACTTATTGTATGTATTTTATAATTTTAGATGCTTTTACGTAAATCTACTTGGCCCATATCTGTTACTATTGATACAACCTATTTGCTTCGGTTGGTCAAGAATAGATACAAATAGATTAAATTAAATCAAATAGATATGTGTAAAGTAATGTAAAAACTGTACAATATTGTATTTTATATTTTTATCATTTTAAAGTTTGATGTAAAATGCAAATTTATATAGTATTTTTGTAAACTGCAAATATTAACTTACATTTTTATTATGTATCTAAAATTAATTATCATATTTAACTATATATTGTGAATATTTATGATATTAATTTTTTATTATATCAAAATTTCCTTGAAAATGAAGCAACGTGCTCTCGGGTTAAATAAAAGAAAGTGAACATCATGAAATCGAAGGAGTGTGTGTGGGGTTGTATCAACTGGGTGGGTATGTGTGAAAAGTGTGTATATTTTAAACGGCTTTAATTTTAAATTATTTAAAAAACTACTAAAGTTAATAACTTTTAAATTATTATTTTTTAAACAATAGTAATATTTTTTCACTATTATTTAAAGTATTCTAATTTTTTAAATTATTTTCTAACTTGTAACTTCGTAACCTTGGGCATGGGCTATTACTAGTTGAATAATAAGAGTGCACAAAAGAAGACAAAGCTTACCTTCTTGGACACAACCCTTGGCTGCTAGCTCTCAGAAGATAATCCATTTGTCCTAAATCAAAAACAACAAAATCATTGCCAACATTTTCAAAATACCAGCATATGGCAACTGGAGATTAGAATAATTGGAAAAGGGGAAATACCATCAGGTTTACTGCCATATGGTGTTCGTTTAAAGGGAACAGTAGCTTCTTCATTTCAGTCCATTTTCGAACTCCATAGTTAGCAACACCCTCAACCAATTTTAAAACTTCGGGGAGGGACCATGATATATGCTTCTTCCTCCGACTCTTGCCTTGTTTCGTGGTATTGGTGACACAATCTTCTTCAGAAACGCCATCTTCCGATTCGGAAGAAGAAAGAACTATATCAGAATCTGCATATGAATGACGTACTCTAGTGTGTCTCCAATCTCAGATTCATGGCTCTGTAATAGCAAGTGAAGATTTTTAATTCTGGGATTAAGAATGCTTCCAAAACTAAGTAAAACCAATGCTGCTTTCTCCCAAAATCGATCGCTATTAACGTAATATTTTGACCCTAAAATGGGGTGTGTGTGTGTGAGTGAGAGAGAGAGTATACACATATATATTCTACCTAAATACGACCAACAACTAAAAAAAGGATACACCCAGCAAATCATTTCACAGCTAAATTAAATGCCTCGTACTATGAAATCTAGTACTTATATCACATTGGATTCACACTAGCCAAAATGTCTTAACAAAACATGAAAGCTCGGATGATCCTTTCTCACCAGTAATCCACAAATGATGCATAAGATGAGCAAGTCAATCAAGAATATTTTTTTATTAATTTAAAACATGTTGATTACCATATTCTTAGGGTGCGCTTGGACAACTGAAGGATCAAACGGAACTCGGATATAACCACCTCTAAAAGTTTCTTTGCCAAAGAGGACAAATGTTGAACCAGGTTTCTTTTGAAAACTCTGTGCCATGTTAGGTTCTTTATGATTTACTTTACTCTCTGAAACTGCTTCATAACTTCTATATATTTGCCTCCGATGCTTAGAATTATGCTCCAGTGAGTCTTCAAGATACGTCTGAGTAGCTGTGCGGTCTCTTTCCACTAACTAGCACCCTTTCCTTCCTCAGTTCTGTAGAACCTAATACAACTTCGCTGACTTCAGAAGAGAATAGTTTCAAATAATCGTAGTTAATATGTTTCCCTCTTTTCATATTCCGAAATCTTGGCTTTGTTTTGAATTTAAATATGCCATTCAAATGATTCTGCTACCTCCCGGAAACTCATCACTGGTCGACGAGATCATGGTCCCTTCAACACATTGGACTTAAGAGTAGCACTAATTTCACTGACTTTGAACTCCATTGGTAAAACATCAAGGTTCTATAGGCCAAATAAAATGTGTTGCTTCAGCCACTGCTGGTCCATTACTGCTGTTTCCCGGTTAAATACATTCCTAAATGTGTTGCGTAGCTCCTCAATTGTCATTTTGTCCAGAAACGAGGAGCTCTGATCAGCTATAGCCTCTTCAAGCATCGGAATGTTTGCCATCAACAACTCCACTTTTTCGTTACCATCGGTTGGTTCACAAGCTCCAAGAGGGTGATGTTTTGGATCCAAGAGGGTGATGTTTTGGATCCATATAATCAGCATCTGGCAAGTCAATATCAATTTCAGCATCCAAAAACGAAAATAATAGCTACAGGGAATCAGCAAGCAAAGAAGGAAAATTATTATTATTATTGTTAAAAAAAAAAACAAAGAAGTATTGATGACTTTACCCAAAAGGTACTCTTGCCATATGTCTGAAGAAGTATCTGTCCCATCAAATGACCAGTCACTAGCCCCATCCAACTTTCTAACAAACAACTGCGTGTTTGGAAAATTTCCAGTCATAATTATTAAAGACAAACGCAACAGCACAAACACCTAAAGAGAAAATTAAACATATGAACTAGGTTGCAATTCCACTATAGGTGCTTTTTGGAATCCAAGCAGCTTATCGCTTGAGCATTTTCAAACTAGCTTTGGGGGCATGTGGTACTACATATTGATCCACATACTCCTGGTATGTACCAAGAATATAAATGTCTATGCCAGTTCCATGCACAAAGTTACAGCTACTTTACAGCAACGAAAAATTTCCTGTACATTCCCTTGATGTATGTTCTTGTTATTACATCCGATGTAAGAAAAAATCATCATATGCAGCAGTACTATTTGTCACTGTTTTGTGTTGAAAGGACCTGAGGCAGAGAACCACACATTGCAATTACAAATAAGAACGGTTAGCTTACCACAATTAGGTTTTGTATAGCCATACTCAACAGCTGATAATGCTTCAATATTGAAACACCTCTGAAAACTAAAAGCGTCCAATCTTGGATTACCATCAACTAATCCATTAAATTTAAACTCCACTAAAAAATGCTCCATTTCGACTAATTCATCTTTAGATGCAGCAAAGAAGGTGTTATGTTCAATCTAGACAGCAAGTAAGAAGAAATGTCATAATACTCAAAAGGTAAAATAAAAAGACAGAAATAATAAACATGACTAGTCACCAGTGTGAACATCACCAAGCTAATAGAAACAATGTCACTAATCGCAATGAACTTCTACTGTATCACATACATAACTGCAGTTAGCGGAACACGTTCAGCTATTATGTGTATTCACTTGTACTAGCAATTCAACTAATCAAAGGGGAGAGAAAAGTGGCCCAAAATCAACTGCAAGAGGGAGCCAGTTATCACTATATATTTAGGGAAAGCAGTGCTTACCTCCATGCAAAGTTAAATTCAGACTGCATATACCAAAAATTAAAAAAGTACGTATACATCATCATATTCATAAAATTACTCCAGGCTGACACCTCCTTGCACTAACTTGAACCATCTCCAGGTGGTAGGACTATCAGACATAAGGCATACCTCCTTCCTAGAATTTGCCTTTCAGCCAATAAGTTCTTAGGGTCATAAATATAACGTGAGTACTAAGTCCAAAGAAACGGTAATATCCCCCAAGAGAGACACTCCAGATAAGCAAGCCCAGATCAAGTTTTCTCTTTCAAGCAATAAATATTTGTGGATCAAGTCAAACACTGAAAGTTCAAATGACGAAAAAGTTGGATAATTAAGCAGAGAAAATGTTTACTAACTTCTTGCAGTGAAAGTTTAGACTTTAGATATATTTTAACAAGTTATAAAAATCAATTGTGAATAAATTGTACAGGAGGATCTTGAGCCAAAAATAACAAGACACGTGACGAGCAATAAACCAGAAATTACCTACAAGGAAATTCTGGAATATCAGATTTTCAGCAGGCACACGAAAAAAATAAAATCAGCAAGTAAGGTCAAAGAATTGATTGTCCAATTATAAGTCCCAACTTAACTTCAGATAGTCATCCAGTAGGTCTCTGGTAGATATACATTACACAATGACATTGTAGGACATGCGTTCAACTATTTCTGGCATTTGAGCATACAAATAAACAGGGACTACATGTTTTACTATAACCAACAGCAAAATACTAGATCATCTCCTAGTTATAAGAAACAGCAGAGGTAATGGCCACAAGGAGGTATCCAAAGTAACTGAAACACATTGTCTAGCTAAGTGGTCATACCTGGCGAAGTTCATTGGCAATGTTGCACACGTGTATTTGAAACTTTACAATGTTCCTCTGATGCATTCATAATGGATATGGATCCACACTCTCCTTGAAATATTTCCAACATCACTTCATACAACAAGCATGACACGACAAGTATAAGCAAGAGCATAAAACTTCATAATAAGCAAACTTCATTGTTATCAGCTACTAAGCCTGTTAATAAATCCAATTGTGAGGGTATATGGATTGGAGAACTCATGCAATATGGATAATTACCATATACGCATGTCCTGCAGAAATTCTTTGCTCAATAAATTCATTAATCAGAATTTGTATGCCTTATAGTTCAAGTGAAAAATGAGGAAAAAACGGTTTTAATATGGAGCAGAGGTTGTGCAATGCATTATATTGCAAAGGACATTATCAATAATAAGTCATCGCCACTTTTTAAAGGCTAAGGTGCTAACCTTCCAATTAGGCCCCTGCAAGGATCATTTTCCAAAAATCTTCGGCATGACTCAGCCAAAACCACATTTTGTGGTCTACTGCTAAACAAGTTGTTGTCCGAGCCCAAACCCATTTGGTGCCCCTTTTTTTTCCTCGAGGGATGGGGGTGGGGTTCCAGAACTAGGGTTTACGAAAGTATAAGGGATTCATCACATACACATTTTCGTAATTTCCACTTAGTGGTACTAACTTTCTGACCACTTTCTCCCTACCTCTTACTTTTGACTTTATAAAAATACAAAACCACAAATAAGTCGAAAACCAAATAAAGAAAGAAGAAAAAAGCCACAGCCAACTAAGACCAAAATTTGATACATGAAGTTCAAACCATAGAGAAAACTCACATGCACAAGCTTGAACCAAGTTTGACAGAAGACCAAGTCAAGTTGGGTCAATGGCATGAATAGTGCCGTTACATTCCAATTTGTTACCGAAAGAGTGCTATATTTTTAATTGGTTTCTTGATTTCCAACACATTCTTACTTTTCTTCTAATATTTGAGGCAAATCAAGTTGTATACAAAATAAAGTTTTTTTGGCATAGTAGTTATGATCAAGGTGGCCTATGCGATGACCTTGGATTGAACCTAATTGAATGGAGGAAAAAAAGTTGTGAACTTGCATTTTTCAAAAGTGATTCTAACTTGTTTATATTCATCTTGATTTACCATTAATAACCTTCACTATTTAAGTATCTTGATTATATTGCTTATGGTGGCCGTCAAACGCCGTTTTCGGCCTTGGGCTCATGGCTTTGGCCTTTGGGTTTCCTGTGTTGCGTACCGGAGGAGACGGAATCGGTTGGCTACAAACGTCGCCGTCCGCTCTCGCACTGCTCACGCGGCGCAGGGCGGATCCGAAAGCTCGTCGCGTGCTCCGACCCATAGTTGTCGAAAAGAGGCGTTCGGGTTCGAGGCACGCGGCGATCGCTCGGTGTTTTGGATGCGGAAGGTTCAGCGAGCACAGGGTACGGCAGCCAAACACTTCTAAATTATTTATAAGAAATCACTTTTATTAAAATATATTTTCAAAGATCACTTTTAGAGAACACTGCTTCAAAACATTTGTCTAAAGTAGCCGTTAGATCAACAACATAAAATCCTAGGCTGCACAATCATATCAGACCTAAACGAAGATGAACTATTTGAAGGAAAATCTGTATAAAATACATCAAAATAACAACAAATTACAAATCCCTACAGCATATACAATTCGACATTCACCATTTTATTTGCAATTGCAAGTTGCACCATATTTGGTCTTCGCATTTCTTTATGTCCAGGTAATAATTTAGATCTAGATTGGATCCACTTTAAATGTACATTTTCCCACTATCACGATATTACATTTTATCTATCACTGGTTCCACCATTTTCTCTCTTTGATACTTTTTAAACTCAATAATTGCTGATACAACAAATAAAACTACAAACACACAAACAAACAACATATGAAATCCCTCCATTAATTATCCCGCTGGAAGAAACTTCCAGCTCCACAATTGGCCAATCCTGAAGCACCACTGAGAGTCTGAGTGGAACATTTCAACCAAGAATGAACACACTTATTTGCATAATGCACAAAAACTTGCCAGGAGACAAAGACCCACAAGACTAGGATTGCATTTCTTTCCGCTACTCAAGTTCTTGTCCATGGCTCCTTCCCCCAAACACAAAAGTGAAAAGTTAACAGTAAGAACAAACGTAAATGCAAGATTTTCAGTTCTAACTACAATTATTCGGTAAATATATTTGCAAGCACAAAACAACACATAGATCTGTACGGAACGAAGTTGAACAAATAAATACATATACACAAACACGGAGAAATGTAGATGGAACACAGTAAACAAAATGCAGGAAACATCAACTTTGAGCATTAAAAAATAATTAAATAGAAATTAGTGGGTACCTTAGCAGTTCATTAACCAAGTAGATGATCGAGCTCAAGCTGCACAACTGTATTATACCCGTTTGACTTTCAGGCAAATTAACATGAAACTACCGGAAAATAAAAAAAACTACGAAATTTTACAGTGTGAAAGAGAGGGAGGAAAGGGCAGCGGCTGTCGAGAGAGAGAGAGACGCGAAGGAGCTTTATTATGGTCACCTTTTTAGTTTTGTGAGACGGACGTGAGAGGAGATTGAATTAAAAAACAATGTAGGGCGTTGGCGTCCGTAGTGTTTGTTGTGCGCGGAGCAAACGGTTACCTTCTTTGAAAATAATTGAAAAATGGATTTTCAGCATTTTAAGTACGAAAAGGACCCCAGGTCTGACTATAAGTCGTTTGAGCCCAAAAATAATTTTTTATTACAAAATAGGGAAAAAGGATGAAAATTATTCAAAATTGACAGAGAAGGGTTAACTTATAATTTTTGTAATTTTATAAGGGGTATTTAAATTATTTTCTATCTAATTAAACTACAAGGGAGGTAAGTATATTTTTTTTTTTTTAAAAAGAATAAAAAATTTCCCCCAACCCCTCCCGTCCAACTAGGGCTGCTCATGGTTCGGATTGGTTCGGTTATGCCTAAAAATCACAAAACCGAAAATCAAAAAAAATCTCGATTTTGTAAAATGAAAAATCGAAACCAAACCAGGATATGTAAAAATCAAGTCTCGGTTTTACACTGATTCGGTTCGATTTTGGGCC
>JAOWAN010038753.1:0-16074 GCA_028566635.1 Lobelia cardinalis | reverse complement strand
ACCGATAATTTTTTGAAATCAGTTTTAAGTTTTAAAATACGCTATTCCCCCCCCCCCCTCTAGCTTATTTTCTTTCCAGTGGGACTAACATGAGGTATTTCGACCGCAGTCTCTACAAGAGAGTCATTATTGACCACCTCCACTGGAGTCTTGCCAGACAAAATAGAGACCAGGTTGGGGATAGAGACTCCAGGAGTGGCCCAGGCAGGCAGTTCTTCTTCAATATCATTATTGGCAATAGATCTAAGATCCCATTCATCAAAAGGAGCCAAAGAATGCCCTCGCCTCGCCTCCTCCTCAATCTGATTGCTATTTATCTAGGAGACTAGGTCATCCAACTTGACCCCAGAAGCTGCGGCCACTCTGCAGATATGTTAGCGACCCACGTCATATGCTGGCTCAGCCCTCTTCATCACATAATCTTCAAAATCCTGAGAGGCTTGATACTTCGCGAGTCTGGCTGCCACGATGCCCTCCACTGCCACTTTCACTTGCTCCAGCTCCCCGCTAAGCCGAGTGATCTCCTTCTTCTGCTTCAGTTCCTCTCTGTAGGCCTCATTTTTGTCTTAAACGTGATAAGTCTGCTCCTTCTCGAGCTTGGTGATCAGCTCCTTTATCCTATCATGAGACTCCTTTTAGGCCCAGTCCCTCAGCTTTACTAGGTTAATCTGGGCCATCAGGTCTTGCTCCAGCTTCACCTTGGCGCGAGACAGCTCGTTCTTCTCTTCCTCTAGAGCCTTGTTCTTGCCCTCCCATTCTTGGCGAGCAAGGCGGTGCCTATGAGCACGTGCTTCCATGGTTGCCAATGAGGCGGCCGTCTACAAAGCGGAATGTTAGGAAAATAGAAGAAAAGAAAGAAAGGGACCACTAGAAAAATGAATACCTCCATCAGGCCAATCCCTCCTCGTCCAATTGTCCTTTCAGAAGGCAAATCTTTTATCTGATCCAAGGAGGCGGTTGAGCAAATCCTACGGATCACTCCCAAGCTAGCAGATTCTGAGGGAGTACCTCTAGCCCCAACCAATTTCATGACGGTCAAAGGGGCAACCCTCCCCATTTCCTCAGCTAGGTTGAGGCCATTGTCCATGGTTGTGGGAGGAACCCACCCATCATTTAGCCACGAAGCGCGGGGAGTCTTGTGCGGACCATGAGATCTCTCGTGACTCTCCGAGCTGTGGCTGTCAGGGGAACACTCAGAATGGTGCTTCTTAGACTGACGAGGAGGAGACCGATCAGCTCTGTCTGACTCTCTTTTCCTCGAAGAGCGGTCCTCAACGGCAACCTCGGTGGACAAACTTTCTTTCTCTTTTCCTTTGGAGGGCTCAGCCGCACGAGAGCCGCCCATAGGAAGGGAGACAGGAGGGCGAGGTAAGCGACCAGTATAAAGGGTCATCCCATCATGGGTCGACTGAAGTGGAAGGACGTGCAAATTATCCCTCTTGGTGCCTTAGTCGTGGGTGACCACTAACTCCTCTTTACGGCCCCCCTGGCCAACTCCTAGGAAGCATTGATCGCCTTCATCTTCTTCTTGTTCCGGTTGAAGATCATCCTAGACATATCTGCAATAGAAGAAGGAAAAGTTAAAACAAGGTCAAAGTCGGAAGATATTATTTTATATAAGCGTTATACCCTCGGGGTCATCATAGGTGCTGGAAGTGCATTCTTGCCAACGACCTCTACAGGAGGCACACTCCTCAGCAAAAGCAAGCCACCCCACTCACTTCTTTAAGAACCACCCATTCAGGGGTGTAAGAGTTTGGCCCCTCCATCGTATAGCAGCGGGGAGTGACATCTTTTGCAGGACGACGACTTTATGCCTACCATGTACAGGCTTTCATTGTTGGTCTCATACTCCATCGCCCAATCCGTCTCACCTGTTTTAGGGTCATATTCCAAAAAACTTCTCGATAGCAAGAGTGGTCTGCCTCTCATATTCGTTGAGCGACCGATTCAAGGTCCCCAAAGGGCACACAACTTAAGCGAGAATAGGAAATGTCCAACCCTCCTTTGACTCTATCAAAAGCATGGCCGGGTACGGGTTGTGGTTCTTCTTGGGTAGGTCGCACCACAATTTCATGGCTCTATTCGCCCATTTTACTTGCAACCTTCCCTTCATTACTGTGAGGGTGAAAAAACTCCTCATCAAGTTCAAGGTTGGTTCAAAACTCAAACTTCTGCACAAGGTGATTAACACCACTAAAGCACAGACTGTTGTGACAGACAAGTCGACAGGAGCAGCATTGGTCGCTTGCATCAGCTCCACGATGAAGACGTAAACCCACCTCAAATTGTGTAGGGTAGAAGGCCGCTTTGTGCTTCAACTTCCTGGCCTCTTCCAAGGAGAGCGCAAAGATGCATTCACGACACCGAAAGTTTTGGCGGTCATTATTAAAATTGAGTTCCCATTGGTTGATGAGATCCAACGGATCCCCGCCTCTTCGACGAGGAGCGCGCGGGATCAGAGTGTGAGCACCCCCATCTTCTTCCTCTTCTTCTTCCCCATCAGCATGATTATAACCGCCTAATTCCTCATGGTCGCGGCCGCTAGTAGAGGCTACTGCATCCTGATCGACCTCCTGCTCGGCGTACATCTCCCTGATATCCTCATCTTCGTCTACCACTTGATGACTACGACGGAGGGCGACCAAGTTTACTTTCTTTTCAGAAACCCCGAATCTGAATCTTCGATGAGCTTGTAAGCATCTAAAGGGCTCTCCTGCTCCCGGGACTAGAGCTTCTTATGAAACTTTACCCTGACCATGAGATCTTTCTTGTCGTAAGCGCCTGCCCGCAAGAAGACTGGCATTAGATACTTGATTACGATTTTCATCCGGGAAATAAAAACTATGGCCTCCTCCCCAATGGTTAAGATGGAGGTGGTAAAGGTTGGTCTGGGAAAAATGACGTCCTCAAGTCGAAAGCCAACACCCGTCAGCAACTTGGTCACCTCCTCGACCGTTAAGCTCACCCATCTTGCTCCTACCAGTTTGTAGATCCTCCTATCTCTGTTGTCGACGCCGAAGGAATAGTCGAAGAAATTCATCATGTCCACTTGAGCCAGATAATCAGCAAGACCAACCCGTGGATTCCACACTCAGCTCAGGGAGAGGAACCAGCACAATCTTTCCCCCAAAATTTAAAATTTCCCCACGGGAAGTAAAAATGGAAGAAAGGAAACAACTAAAGTAAAGAAGGAATAAGAGGAAGATTATACCTGCTTAGATGAAGGAAGGATCGAGAAGAAAAAAGGGAAGTCTGACGAAGCCTCTGGACCGCCGCAAAGCTATGAGGATAAAAGAATTCGCAAAGGGTAGGAAACGCTTGGACTCTTGAAATTCTGCAAATCAAAATGCGCAAAGAGGCAAAAGGAGGACTCTCATCCCCTTTTTATAGGCTTCTACTCATTAATGGAGGTAAAAGATTCCCCTAAATGATTAGGCAGAAGTTTTGAATTTTGAAAAGTGTGTAACCGCTTGAAGGAGTCAGGGCGACGCGCCTCGGGAGTGTGCGCGCACAGTTAATGCCCCGTCCCGTCTATCCATCACGCGCAGCCTTAAGAATTAAAGGAATTATGACCCGGGACGACACCGTTTTGAATACCACGTCATATCAAACCTTATAAAAATTTACTAAGGCATGAGGAGAAGGCGGGAAACAAGGGGCAGTCACGGAATAGGCGATCACCCAGATCGCCGATCAAATGGCCCAGCAAACTCAGGGTAAAATCCCAACGAACAGGTCCACAATCAATAAGGAGCACTTGGACCCCAAGACACTATGACGATTTGATTGCCTGCCCGACGGGAAAATATATGATCGCCCTAAAGATGTACCTACAACCTGCCACATCATCATCGCTCCATGCCCGCTCAACAAGGAAGGAGGACGGTCAGCTTTAGGCGGTCACGTTGGACTTGGGCTTCTCCAAACAGACTTGGACTTCGTCCACCTTCCTTCCCAATAAGCCGCACGCTTCATCAATCGTTCACCTCTGTAGAGTAAGGGGGAGCTAAGACCATGGAGCCACCTAACACTTGCCTCTACGAGGCATAAGGTTGCCATAATATATACCTAGCCCTAAGAGAAATGGTTACCAGAGCATGGTGGATATTACACGCAGAACATGACCGCAACAAAATCAAGATAACGCTAAGGATTGATGATCACCCAAGCAAACCGGGGGACATCCTCTAATCTTAGCAAAAGCGCACATTCTTCAAAAATTCTAACAGGGGGACAGCACATGCCCGCCTATCACCACTCACCGACCTCATCAATGGAAAATGTGTTAGAAAATTTTGAAACTTAAAGAATACTTGATCCCCTCGCCGCTCTCAGTTTGATCGCTCCCATCACTCGCAATTTTAAAACAAGTAAAGAGAGCAAAGAAGACAACTTGGAAAAGTCGTATACATTCATTAACAATGGATACTTTACAACTTAAGGACAAAGGTTATGGGGATAGCTAGTTACATTTAAAGTAGCTAAACACATCAAAGATAGCTAGTGACATCAAAAACTAAGAATAGATCTGGTCCGCACAACCGGGGGCTCCACAAGGAGGAAGCAAGAAATTGAAGCCAAGCACGCCTCCAGGCAGAACGACCACTCAAAACTATCTGCATAGATGTCATCGGGCATCTCGGTATCGCAGATAACCTTAAGGGTTAAGAGGAGGTACTTGGAAGAGGACTATAAGTGCCGAACACAAGCCTGGGCAAGCCCGCCTCAAGGCGATACAGGCAGAGATGCTGGCGGTTGGTCCAGGACCCTACGCCACAGCTATCGCAACTTCACTAAGCTTGGCCTGAACCCAAGAGGGGAAGAAACAACCGACGTGACACATCTTCGTGTGTATACGAGAATCGATCTTGCAGTCCTGAAAAAGCGCTTGTGGATCATCAGACCCAGGAAGACCTTCCTAGGCCGAGAAGAGGGATCCCTGGCGAACTTCTTCCAGACCAATACAACACCAAAGGCTGTTACACGGGATGTGTCATCTTCCTCGCTCCATTACACATGATGTGCCGTCTTCACAACGTCAAAACAAGCTCCTCAACAGGTTCCCCGACAGCCGGTCGTCTTGGGCCTTCTCCAACCTTTTGATCCTCATCCTCTTCTCGACACATGCTCGGAAAAATCGGATGACACAAGCCCCCATGATTGCAAAAGCATCAGCCACCTAAAAATAAAAAGAGGGATGTTAGGCTACAACGTGAAGGTGGAAAAAGGCAAAAAAAGAGAACACTCGGACCAAACAAGCAAGAGAAACAAAAAGTGATACCTGCCTTCGGGAGTAAATCGAAGAGCGGAGGGAAAGTCTCCTAGTACCGCCATGAATGACCCAAGAATGCTAAGGAAAGAAAGAAGCCTGTGAGGAAGGTTTCATAGATTTGAGGGAAGAAGGGCCCTTCTAACGAAGGAAGACCACATAATTTCTTTCTCTCAAGAACTTCCTTGGAGTTCGAAAGCATGAAAAGGTAGAAGGAAAACTCCTCCCCCTTTTATAGGGCGTACCGCAGTTAATGGGGTCCGTTGAGTAGGGGGAAGATATTCCCAGGATCAAAGAACGAGGCAGTTTTTGAAATTTCTCAAATGGCTGGTGGGGAAACTTATGCTCCTCAGGAGAATGAGAAGATAGTTACTGCCCCGTCAGTTCCGCTTCCACTCATGCATGCGCCAGTCCTGATTGACACGACAGCGCACCTCGGGGGTACGCGTGCGTATTTAATGCCCCGGCAGTTACTTTTCCCTACACGCACGCGCCGGTTCAGATTGACAAGACCCTCATTAAATACCACAAACAACATCGGGACGAGAGTCTAATCAACTTCTACCAATGGGCAGAAAATATCTAAGTTATCAGAGATCTTGCCGAACAATACGCATACCCAACGCGAACACCAGAACCCCTGATCAAGTCTTTCGACATGGTACCTCCCCTTAAAAGATTGGGGAACAACTGATGAGCCTAAGCTCGCCTCAATAACCAATGGGCCAGGCGGAGGAGGCCCAACGAGCATGCCCAACTAAGGAGAGGGCGAACTGGGCTCCACTTAGAGCTAGCAACCTAGTTGGCCCTAGCCCAGACTCGATGTATCTTCCTCAAGGGACGGTACACGTATCTGATGGCCACTCTTACACTCTAACAGACTAGAGCTCCTCCAACCACTTCCCCATTGGGCCTTACCTCTGTCTCACAACCAGCCCAGGTGAGGAAGAGTGGATCAAAGCTATACCAACCTCCTGAGGACACTCCTCCTTCTCATGATGATCCTGCTAACTACCAACTACTTTGTCATGACTGCTATATATACTCTCATCCACCACCTTTCTAGAGGTAATCCACACTTTTCCCTTCAGAGAATTGCTGCCAAAATACATGCACACACACACACACACACTTATATCTTACACATGAGCAATCGCCTTCACGTCCATCCCAGGACTAATCGGGATTCCTCGTATCTATTTCCCCAGGATACTTATTCTCACGCCTGAGTGTGTGAGCGAGATGAAAACCTTTCTCCTCACGTTAGATGTTTTCCTCTGTTCTTTGCAGATCATCAACGAACAACATACCATTATAAAAGAGAGCCGACCCCCGCGTAACACATGGATCGTGGAAATATCACGGCACGATCAACACCTTTAGTAAACCTTACCTACATCATAGAGTCTTAACTAAATCACCTAGTGTATAAGGAAATAATGGAACATCACCTAAACTTTACTAATCTATGGAGTCTTAAACTCCAGCAAGTTTGTTGCACCAGCAAATTTTTTATTCCACATGGATTCACGCTTTAAGTCAAATATTTTTGAAATTCAAACCGTTGTGACTAAAATATTTTATTTGACTATATAAGTCAAAAGGTTATTGACTTTACCCAATGATTAAGAATAGACAATGATGACATATCAAATCGCTTATTTGGATAACTCTATTCTTTGTATTAACGAACATACTTTTTTTTACCTTACCTGCTTACCAACTTTTTAAGTTCTTTCAGAATTAGCGAAAAAAAAACTGTCACATAATCGTCTTTGACGTGCAGAAAAGTCAGGCCAACAGCTCCATGCATTTAATGCCAAGAACCGACTTTTCAGCCTGTCTCACATCAAAATTTCCAACGCGCAAAAGATCTTCAACTATAAATAGAGGACCTGTTACAGCGTGAAAATTTTCTTAGCCATTCACTCAGAATTTTAAGAGAGAAAAGAACTCTAACCTTTGAAGATATGCACGAGAGTTCAAGACAGTTGCATTAAGAGAGATTCAGAGATTTGTGATTCAATAATATTATTCTCTATAATCTTTGATTTTTTAACGTGCTTAGGATCTGATTTAAACGAAGTTTATTCATCGTATTATTAAAGCTCAAAAACAGATCAACTAAATATTCCTTGTTGCAATATACAAATAAGAATGCACGCTTATTTGTTTATTATAGAGTGTATTGGTAAACCCGGTCTATGGAGAGGGTTCCGGGGCAGCACGCCCCGGGAGAAGCGAGATCCAAGGGGCGGCATTCCCTGACGGGGTCCAAGGGGCAAAGCCCCTGGCTGGGGTCGAGCTGGTTTTTTCTGTCTAAAGGGGGAAAAACTGCCACTGACAGTTATGTTAGAAAACTGTCGTTTGGTAGTTGCTTCGCAGTTGATTTTGGAGATATATCTCTTCCTCCAGTCAGTTCTGCGGCCTTCTCTCCTGAAACTAAAAAACGAAAACCTAATCTATACTCTTGATCTGTTATTTTATTTGATTGAGCGAAATAGTTCAATCTGAAAGTGTATCCGAACCACAACTTCATAGATTATCCAGGCTATCTTTACAAATTTCCCAACAAAAGATTGAACTAATCATTGAAGATGACTGGTGGTGAATCCGAGAGGAAGATGACTAGCAAGTTTTCAAAACTGGACAAGTTTGAAGGGCAGGATTTTTAGCGATGGCAGAAGACGATGCACTTTCTGCTGACAACCTTGAAGGTGGTGTACGTCCTGTGTACCCCGATGCCAGAGATCCTGGAAGATGAAACTATGGAATATATACTAGGAGGCGTTCGAAATGGGAAAATGATGATTACATCAGTCGTGGGCACATTTTGAATGGTATGTCTGACTCCCTATTTTATGTTTATGAAAATGCTTTGTCTGCTAAAGAACTATGGAATTTGCTTGAATCCAAATATATGGCCAAAGATGCTTCGAGTACCAAATTTTTGGTTGGCAATTTTATAAACCCAAAAATGGTGGACTCGAGGCCTATTATGGAACAGTATAATGAACTGCTATGGATTCTGGGTCAATTTGCTCAACACGATTTGAAGATGGATGAATCCATCTAGGTTTCAAGCATAATTGACAAACTGCCTACTTCTTGGAAAGACATCGAGCATACATTGAAGCATAAGAAGGAGGAATTGAATCTGGTCCAACTTGGGAGTCACTTTCAGATTGAAGAATCGTTGAGGATTCAAGAAAGTGATCAAGTTAAGGGCAAAAACGTGGTTGTTCCATCTTCTGTGAATATGGTGGAAGAAAATAGTTCTGTCAAACATCCCAACCAGAACAAAGATAAGAAACGAAAGCACCAAAGTAACAAGAACCAAGTGCAAACAAACAAGCCAAATTGGTCTGTTGGAGGTGTAAGAAATCGGGACACTTCAAAAAGGATTGTCGAGTTGGCAAAGGAAAAAATCAGGCTGGTCCAAGTGGATCTAAGGATCTAGGAAATGAACAAGGTCAGAATTTAGTGCAAAGTTATAATTCAGGTTTGAATTTTGTGTCACTAATTTCTGAAGCATTTTATGTGCAGGATGATGATGTTGCGTGGTGGTTTGATTAGGGAGCAACAAGCCATGTTTGCAAGGATCTTCATTGGTTCAAAGATTTTCAATCAATTGAAGATTGATCAGTAGTGAAAATGGGCGATGTTGCAACTGAATCGATTCAAGGACTTGGCAGTGTTGAATTATTGTTTACTTCTGGAAAACGTTTGTTGTTGAACAATGTTTTATTTGTGCCGGGTATTCGTATGAATTTGTTGTGACAAGGATCATTTATTGGCTTTGGTTATAAATGTTATAGCACAATTAAGTTAAATATTGTTGTGTCTTTTGTTAATGAATCTGTTAGTTTGGTTTCTTCTAGCTATAATTTTTCTAAATCAGAAATTTGGCCTGCTAGACTTGGACATGTTCATTACAAAAGAATTAAAGATATGTCAAAAATGAGTTTGATCCCTGCTTATGACATGAACAATGAAAAGTGTAAAACTTGCATGCTGACTAAGATCACAAGAAAACCGTTTATGTTAAACGTGAAAGTAAGATTTTAGATCTTATTCGTAGTGATCTATGTGATTTTCATGCTACACCTTCTTTAGGAGGTAAAAAGTATGTTATTACATTTATTGATGATGCCACTAGATATTGTTACACATATTTGTTGCATGCAAAAGATGAAGCTCTTGATAAATTTAAAATCTATAAACAAGAGGTAGAACTTCAACTTAGTGGGTTGATTAAAACTCTTTGTTCTGATAGAGGTGGTAAGTATTATGATCCTATATATTTTCAATCCACTGGCATAATAAAAGAGACCATGGCTCCTTATGTACCACAACAAAATGGTGTGGCTGAAAGGAAGAATAGGACCTTGAAGGAAATGACGAATTCCATGTTGTCTTATTCAGGTTTGAGTGTAGGATTTTGGGGTGAGGCTATGTTAACAGTTTGTTACTTATTAAATAGAATTCCTAATAAAAGGAATAAGACTACCCCATTTGAACTTTGGTACAAAAGGGTATCAAACTTGAGTTATCTCAAAATTTTGGGTTGTAGGGCTGTTGTGAGAGTCACGGAACCTAAAAGGAAAACTTTGGGTGAAAGAGGTATAGATTGCATATTTGGATAAAGCATTCTAAAGCATATCGATTCTATGTATTGGAATCGAATGATTATGTTAATGTAAACATGGTTATAGAATCACGAGATGTTATCTTTGATGAAGAAAGATTTACTTCTAACTCCTCTTTTGAAGGTCTCGGTTAATAACGAGGATATACCTTCAACTAGTGCTGAACCAAGGAAAAGCGAAAGAACAAGAAAACCTAAGTCTCTTGGTGATGACTTTCACTTATATTTAGTTGAGGGTCAAGGAATGAGATTAAATCTCAATATCAATATTGTTTTAATATTGAGGAGGATCCAAAGACTTTTGAAGAAGCTATGGCTTCAAGAGATGCAGCTTTTTGGAAAGAAGCAATTCATGATGAGATTGATTCCATTATGCAAAATAATACATGAAAATTGACTGATTTACGCCTTGGAGGTACACTATTGGGATGTAAATAGATATTTAAGAAAACGATGAAAGTGGATGGCACAGTTGATAAATATAAAGCCAGACTTGTCATTCTAGGCTATAGGCAAAAGGAGGACATTGATTTTTTCGATACATATACTCCTGTTGCAAGAATATCCACAATTAGGTTGTTGTCGGCTCTTGCTGTGATACACAACCTTGTAATTCATCAAATGGATGTTAAAAATGCATTCTTGAATGATGAATTAGATAAAGAGATTTACATCAAACAACCAGAGGGGTTTGTTATGCCTGGAAATGAAAACAAGGTGTGTAAATTAATGAAGTCTCTTTATGGTCTGAAACAAGCACTTAAACAGTGGCATCTCAAATTTGATGAGATTGTATTGTCTAATGGTTTTGTTATTAACCAAGCAAACAAGTGTGTATATAGTAGCTTTGATTCCAATGAAAAATGAGTCATAATCTGCTTGTATGTAGATGACATGTTGATTTTTGGCACTGACCAAAATCAAGTTGCTAAAAACAAAAGAATTTTTGTCAACTAAGTTTGATATGAAAGATAAGGAGGAGGCTGAGGTGATCTTAGGATTAAAAATCAACCGTGGGAACAATGGTATTTCCATCTCTCAATCTTATTACATTGAGAAGATGTTGGAAAAATTTAATTTCAAAGATTGTTCTCCAGTTAGTACTCCCATTGATTCTAATATGAAGTTCCTACCTAATAAAGGTGTGGCGGTATCTCAACTTGAGTACTCGAGAGTTATAGGATCTCTCATGTATGCCATGATTAGCACTAGGCAAGATATAGCTTATGCTATTGGAAAGCTTAGTAGATTCACTAGCAATCGTAGTGTAAGGGAACCAAGGATTATGGTTTGGTTTACACATGATCTCCTTCGGTTATTGAAGGTTACTCTGATGCAAGTTGGATAACCAATATGGAAGATCATTCTTCCACGAGTGGTTGGGTATTTCTGCTCGGAGGAGGTGTAGTTTCTTGGGCCTCAAAGAAACAAACTTGCATTACTAACTCAACAATGGAATCTGAGTTTGTGGCTTTAGCTGCAGCTGGTAAAGAAGATGAGTGGCTAAGAAATCTGATTTATGAGATTCCATTGTGGCCTAAACCGATAGTTCCCATGTTTATCAGGTGTGATAGTCAAGCTACCTTGGCTAAGGCATATAGCCAAGTATATAATGGGAAGTCTAGACACTTGGACGTTAGACGCAGCATGATTTATGAGCTTATCATGCATGGTGTAATATCAGTGGAGTTTGTGAGAACTCAACATAATTTATTCGATCATTTAACCAAAGAGTTAAATAGAGATCTCGTGAGAAAGTCGACAATTGGGATGAGTTTGAAGTCCATTTAAAGTCTCTCTTGTTAAGATACCCAATTTCCTCCTAATATGACATTAGGCGTTGAATTCAATGTGAAAAGCTTAACATTTTGAGATTGGAACACATTAAGTAGTATCATCCTAAAGGTATGTGTTCAAATCTGCAAGTTAAGGATGTTGAAGTTTACACTTCTTAATAGTTCTTTTGAAAAATTGCATTTGCAGGTGCAAGATTAAAAGACCTACGTATATTAGCATGAAGTTTATCCGCTTTAAGAAGCTGAGACTTGGCTTTGATATGCTTATAAAGGATAAGGACACAAGCTTGTTAAAGATAGTGTCAAGTAAGAGTAAAGTTTGTAAACTTTTGTGAGTATCATCTACTTGTATTCTTTATGAATAATGAGGGTTCAATTCTTAGTGACACCCTGTTATTCGAATATTGGAAATGTGTGATATACTAAGATGAAATTCAATCGTCGCAATATTTCATTTATGTATTAGTTTGTTGTTTGATATGACTTTGTTTAGTTAATCTATGATTACGCTAAAATGGGAAAGGTTTGTTGGTATTTTAGTGTAATTAGATATTAACTAAATATTCCTCGTTGCAATATACAAATAAGAGTGCACGTTTATTTGTTTATTATAACGAGTACTGGTAAGCCCCCAGAAGAAGCGGGGTCCAAGGGGCGGCAGCCCCTGGCTGGGGTCGAGCTGGTTTTTTTTGTCTGAAGGGGAAAAAACTGCCTTTGGCAGTTATGTTAGAAAAATGCCCTTTGACAGTTGATTTCAAAGATATCTCTTCTTCCAGTCGCTTCTGTGGCGTCCTCTCCTGAAAATGAAAACGAAATTCTAATCTATACTCTTGATCTATGATTTTATCCGATTGAGTGAAATACTTCAATCTGAAAGTGTATCCGAACCACAACTTCATAAATTATCCAAGCTATCTTTACAAATTTCCCAACATGATATCTCCGAGGTTTAATGCATTCTATATCAATTGAGAAGAGTTCTAAATCTACGGTTTGTTCTATAACGTATCGAAAGCTTTAGTTTAGTTAAATAGTGATGTTTGTATTGTCTACTTTTATCACTTAACTTTTATTACTTAAATTTTTTTATTTATTTTTTTAATTCTAAAGGGACGTAGGAAGGGATCGAATTGAGACCTTACATATTGTAAAGCTTCATTTCTACCACTGGGCCATCCCTCAGAACTTTTTATTACTTATATTGATTAGGTACTTTATCCTTATGGTTATTACATATAATTTATAATAAAAATTTTGTGTAAATTTAAGATTTCCTGTCTCATTTGGTGTCTTTTATATTATTTATCAATTATTACCAAAAAATGAACAATTTTTGAATTTCGAGAGTTCAACCAAACAAAATCCAAGAGTACTTTATAAGCCGCTACATGTCAAGTCGTATACTTCCCTCACCAACTTTCATATATTAGCACAGCAGATTTCCTACGATAAAGAATAGATATACGTGCTCCTATCGATCCGAAAAAGTTGATCATACTGTAATTAGTTTTAAATAAATTTTTGATCAAATATTTATAAAGAATTAGTTGTTCTAGTAAATTTTTATAGGGATAATCGCATTTTAGGCCCTAAAGTTTCCGTAAAATTGTCAAATAAGCCCCCAGATTTCATTTATTGCAGATTAAGCCCCAATGTTAGTATTTTATTGCATTTTAAGGTTTTTTGGACGGAAACCGTTTAATACGGGGCTTAAAATGCAATAAAATACTAACTTTGGGGCTTAATCTGCAATAAAATAAACAGTTTCCGTCCAAAAAACCTTAAAATGCAATAAAATACTAACGTTGGAGCTTAATCTGCAATAAATGAAACGTGGGGACTTGTTTAGCAATTTTACAAAAATTTTAGGGCCTAAAATGCGATTAACCCATTTTTATAAACATTTTAAATAAATGTATATTGAATTAATATTAAATTGTTTATATTTTAATCATAAGGAAGTGTGACCCTTTATTAAAAAAAAAAAAGTTGAGACTGCAACCCCGGCAGTCCCCACCGACCCTGTCCTGAGCCAACATTGAGGAGGTAAATTGCAGGATGTGCATCGCAGAGTCAGGGTGAAGAGCTAACGAATAGGCCCAGGGCTCTTAACCCTTAGGTCACTCTTGCTTGTAACAGAGTCAATTTTACCTTGTGGGGAATCGAACCCTGCACACTATTGCGCTGAGCCCTATTCGCCCTCCCCTTTACCACTGTGATATATGCCTGGGGGCATTATTAATTTGGGGCAGAAGGAGTAAAAGATAATGTACGTATATGTCTTCCGTTACCTCCATTCCTCAAGAGTACCCCCATTTTGTTGCTGAGTCATGTGACAGTGACCGAAGTAAGAGAAAATTTAACGGAAGTTCGCTAATACCCTAATTCCTCCAAACTCAGTTTATCATCAAAATTAAAAAGCTACCAACCAAAATAAGTACAGTTTTTACGTCCTAAAAACATTCCCAAAACCCTAAACAATTGAAAAGGAAAATAAGAAAATTTTAAAAATGATAATTAAAATTTAAAAAATAGTAAATCACGTTTTTGCCTCTCTAAAAATTTGGATGACCAAAATACATCATGCACCATTGCTCCGGACCTTTTTCACAAGTCATGTGCAAATATTGAGGGTGCGTTTAGATATGGAGTTTTTTAATATGTTTTATTTTTATTTGTATTTTGTGTTTGTTTTGTGTTTGTGGTATTTAGGGCCAAACTTACATCTCTCCCCTCTCTCTCTGTCTCTCTCTCTCTCAAACCACCACACACAAGCAGCAGCACCATATATGAATGCACCAGCGATCTTGCTAAGCTTGGATAAGCACAAATAAGGCACTCACTTATGCACAATCGGAGAGGGGCACTGAGGGACTTCACTTCAGTCACAGATATTTATTTTCCTGTCACTCTCATGCTTCAGCACCACCTATATAACTTTAAACAACACTAGGCCGGCCAAAGCCTTCTTTCAAAGGCAAAATCTATGAGAGTCTAGACTCTCAATTGTATTAGGAGCGTCCAATACACATATATGTTATAAATTATGCACATATATGTGTTATAAAATGTACACAATAATTATACCATTAATATGTTCATAATTATTATGTGCATTTTATAACATATATATGTGCATAATTTATAATATATATATGTGCATTGAACGTTTCTAACACAAACGAAAGCCTAGGCTCTCGGTATAACAACTGTCTTTCAAATACCTACACTCACACATATAAACTACACACACACACTAGCAACTTTGAATCATTAAGAATGTAGAAAGAGAGGGGATTTCAGGGGAAAACTTCTTCCCTTTTACCAAACAGAAAGGACCATTGTCTCATAATTAATCTTAACTTGAGTGTCTCTCTCAAAACCTAAAGGAAGCCTAGATAAAGATGCATCTTTCCAATAGCTATCTTATGGATTTTCCAGGTACTAGCAGCAACAACAACTGTACTAATCTTAGTACAAACCCAAATTACTCATTCCCCATCCATTCCCCTTGCATATTCTATGACAATGACCCCAACTCCCTTAATCACCACCTCCAAGACTTTTCACATCATCAGCAGCAAGTACCCATTCTAGCTCATCAAGAAACCACCACAAACATGGAAAAGTACTATACAGGTCAACATTTACCCATCAATGTGCTTGTAAGTGGCTCTCCAGGAATTTTCTGTAGCAACACCACCAAGCAGAATATCCCAGTAAAACGAACTTCCAAGAAAGACAGGCACAGCAAGATCGACACGGCTCATGGCCCCAAAGACCGAAGAATTAGATTGTCCGTTGATGTTGCCCACAGATTCTTTCGGCTGCAAGACTTGCTAGGGTTGGACAAGGCCAGCAAGACTGTTGATTGGCTGCTTACTGAATCCAAACCTGCCCTTGAACGACATACCAACAGCCTCAATGGAGGCAATATTGTATCAATCAATACTAGTTCATCTTCGAGTACTCCTAACAACTCCGAGTGCGAATTTTTATCAAGAATCTTTGATGAATTTGCATCTTGTTGCCTCCCAAGAGCGATTATAGCAACGGAAGAGGCAAAATCTGCAGCCAGGGGGGAGAAAAAGTCGATCATGCCTGGAGGGTCCCGAGCATTTCACCTTCAAGAGAAGGAAAGAAGGGAGGGAGCAAGAGCTAGGGCAAGAGAAAGGACAGAGGAGAAAAGAATCAGGCTTGAAAATTCCAATTACTTTGATCATTTGTCCAAGAACATTCATTGCATAGAGGAAATGGATCAAAATATAACCCGAAATCATGGGTCTTGGAGTGGTGAAGAACAATGGAGTACTGCTCAAATTCAATTTGTGAATGATCATCAACCATTTCTTCACATT
>JAOWAN010038743.1:0-16076 GCA_028566635.1 Lobelia cardinalis | reverse complement strand
AACCAAGTAACTCTTTGCAATGTCGCAGCTGGTAATTACACTTCCACGGAAAAGTCTTAGAACCTTGTAAAAAATCAACCGCAATCCTAGAATCCGTTTCTATTGCTGCCGAGGTTAAATGCAACTAACGTAGTAAAAGAAGTCCATCCTCCAAAGCCTGCACCTCCGCCTCTATGTTAGAACCTTGACCATAATTATTAGCAAAAGCAACCACCACATTCCCAGCACTATTTCTAACCACACCCCCTCCCGTAGCAATACCGTTCCTACTCGATCCATCTGTGTTAAGCTGGAAAGTTGCACTGTCCCTAAACAACCATCTTAACCATTTTCCCGATTTCCGCTGAACCATCTTGCTATAAATTTGCAAAGAGTCAAAAGCAATTATGTCTCTGTTGGAGCTATTTACTTTCGGTTGAAACATACTCATAAAACCAGCCAGGTCCAATTTTATCGCCTTGATTATCATAGATCCGTCTACACAAAGCCCATCAAACCGTGCCTTACACCGAGCCTTCCAAATTTGCCAAATTCCCGCTAGCAAGATACCAATCTTAATAGCACCAGCTTGTGATGCAGCCGAGGTACTCAACCAAATATTAAAGAGATGAGCTAACGAAGTATACTGCGTAACCATATTAAACATGTTTGCAAAATAGTTCCAAACCTCCACTGCCCAATTCGAAAATAAGAAAAGATGAGTAAGAGACTCACATTGAAAATTCTGGGTGCAGCACGAGCATTTGGAAGCTAAAGGGATTGCTCGACTTTTAATGGCAGAATCGACTGGGACAGCTCCACGCATAGCTTTCCATGCAAACACAGAAATCTTCATCGGAATCCACTTATGCCATATCCTTTTAGCCCATTCAATGTCTGGCAGCTGCCCAGTCAAAAACTTGAAGTGTCTCACTGTTGAGAACTCTCCTCCGGAGGAATTAGTATACACCAGCCGATCATGCTCATCCTCCTTGATGTGTACTGTACGAGCCAACTGCTGCTGCTGCTCCGATAGAAGAAATTTCAAACTATCCCAATCTCGCATAGCATCAAAAACGGACAAAGATAAGTGTATGGGCCTAGGACCGTGCAAAATCACACCACACCAATTATCTTGCCAGAAAGAAACTTGTTTACCATTGCCCACTACCCATCTCGACATGCCTTCAATAACCCCAATATGAGGAAATATAGATCTCCATACATGAGAGCTGTTCGAGGGTAAAAAGAATTGACCATTCCTTTTGTATCTTCTTCGCATCCAGCAAGCCCAGATGGATTCTCCCGTAATAATCCTCCAAGCGAGTTTGGCATGCATGGTTGCCATAACCTGACTTATGGAGCGCACTCCCAATCCCCCGTGTCTGAAATCTGTGCAGATACTCCGCCAAGAGACCCATTTGCATCTCCTTTCTCCATCTATGTTCCATAAAAAATTTGCAAGAATAGATTCAATCCGATTCACCACAGCTCTAGGAACGCGAACGCTGGCCATAGTGTAGATCGGAATGCTTCCCAGAACAGATTTAATCAAACACAATCTTCCCGCAAAAGTTAAGAATTTTCCTTTCCATCCTACAACCTTGTTAGAAATCTTTTCGACCAAAGCCTCAAAGTATCTAATTTTTGCTCTCCCCTTGAACAGGTTAACCCCTAAATACATAATGGGTAAATGTTGCTGCACAAACCCCGTAAGACCTCTAATCATCGCTACTCTCCTGGAAGAGCAAAGGCGCGCCACCACAAAGCTGCTCTTTTCCGAATTAACCAACTGTCCAGAGGCTTGTTCGTACCGATGAGCAAGCTGCATGAACCTGACAAGGGATGATTTTGAAGCATTAGTAAAAACCAAGCAGTCGTCAGCATATAAGAGATGCGAGACCCCAACCGTGGCCCTTCCGCAATCATAAGCCCCAATTCTCCGATTCCCAATCTCCTTATTCAAATTATAAGAGAAAACCTCTTCTGCAATGATGAATAATAGAGGAGATAATGGGTCGCCTTGTTTCACTCCCCGAGACGACTTAAAGAAGCCATATTGCTGACCATTAATCTTCACAGAGTAGTGACTATTGTTAAGCGTTCTCATAATAAGGTCACAAACTCTAGAATCAAAACCTTTAGCCTGCAAAGCTGCGCACAAAAAATCCCATTCGAGCCTGTCGTATGCCTTAGACATATCCAGTTTAATCAACAGATTTCCCCCTCTTGTCTTTTTGTCAATCGCTCCCACTATTTCCTGTGCCAGACAAATATTCTCCTGGATTGATCGCCCTTGGATAAAACCTGTCTGCTCCCCAGAAATAAACCCCGGAAGCAATTTACCAATCCGGATCGCAAGAATCTTAGATAATACTTTCGAAATGAAGTTACAGAGGCTGATAGGCCTATAATCTCCCAGAGTTGATGCATTCTTCTTTTTGGGAATCAAGATGATTGAAGACGCAGTGAACCCTTTGAGGAGGTTCTTGCCCAGAAAGAAACTGTGGACAACCTCAATCACGTCTGCTTTTATGATCTCCCAACAACCTTGGTAAAAGTGGCCTGTGTAACCATCCAAACCTGGCGCACTATCTGGACTTAGACTAAAAATTGCGCCTTTGATTTCCTCCTCCCCTGGAAGCGTAACTAGAGCATTGTTCTGTTCCTGAGTTACAACCTTTACCATTCCTTCAAACAGCCCATGGTCTATCACATGGTCCTGGGCTGTAAACAAATTGGAAAAGAATTGCACAGCCAAATCTGCAATCGTATCCTGATCCTCGCACCAAGACCTATCTTCCATCTTTACTTTCATCCTTTGATAATGCTGCCTTTCTCGCAGAGACGCATGAAAAAAAGTCGTGTTCCTATCACCATCCTGAAGCCATTTGGATCTAATTTTTTGAGAATATAGCTCAGTTTCCCAATCAACCAACTTACCAAGGTCTTCTCTAGCTTGAATCAATTGATTATTAACATCAGCATCCCAACCATTTTGCAAAGCTGCTTCCATTCTACAAATCCCCTCCTGTTTTTGTGCTAGCTGTATGTGAACGTCCCCGAAAACTTGCCAGTTCCAGCTCTTTAACTCCTTCCGAAGAAACTTCAATTTTTGATGAAACCTATACATTGGGTTTCCCACAACCGGTTTCTCCCAACTCTTCCGAACAAACTGGTTGAAATCCTCATGGTCCTACCACATGCGTTGGAATTTAAAGGAAGACACAGGTTTATTACTCGGAGCCAAGGTGACCAGCAATGGAACATGGTCAGACTTGACTCTCGCCAAATGATGAACCGAAACAGCAGGCATATCAGATTTGGATAGTGCACTCGGACTGCCCATCGGTCTATGGATGAAAAGCGGTACTGAACTGGAGTTTCGTTCCCAGAGCCTCTTGTAAACTACCCCAAAACCGAGACACAAACCGAGAATCTCGATCTGACATGATAGAAACTGGAACCCCATGCAATCTCACAATTTCCTGCATATAAAGTCGAGCATATCTCATCAACGGATAATTGGTACGGACTGCTAAGAAGTGGGTCGACTTGGTCAATCGGTCAATAATCACCCAAATCGAATCATGACTAGCTGAAGTCTTCGGCAACCCTGATACGAAATCCATAGTGATATGTTCCCACTTCCATTCAGGAATCGGTAATGGTTGCAACAACCCAGGAGGCCTATGATCTTCCACCTTCACTTGCTGACATACTAGGCATTTCGATACAAAAGTGGCGATTTCTCTCTTCATGTTGTTCCACCAATAGTGCTGACACAAATCCCGATACATCTTTGTACCTCCAGGATGAACCGTCAAGTTAGATCTATGAGCCTCAGACAAGATTTCATCTTTTAAGTTTTCATTTGCCGGAACATACCATTGGTTGCCCATCTTAACTATTCGGCGGTCATCTGCACTAACTCTGGCCCCAACAACCTCCTTTCTCCGACCTCGTCCCAATAAAGCGGCGATCTACACTTCTGGCCATAAAGTGCCTCAAATGGTGCCATGCCGATCGTTGCATGATAACTGTTGTTATAGGCAAATTCAATCAAAGGCAAGTGCTCATCGTCGCCATAGCTTCAGCGCAAAGATAACGGCTGCCAATTCGAGGTCATGTGTTGGATAATTCCTTTCATGAGTCTTTAACTGTCGGGAGGCATAAGCTATCACTTTCCCATGTTGCATCAAAACACATCCCAATCCGCGGTAGGAAGCATCACTATATATCACAAATTCAGTATCACCGGAAGGCAAAGCAAGAATCGGTGCCGTAACTAACCGACTCTTCAACTCCATGAATTGGTTAACTCACTTGCAAATTGAAGTAACTAGGTTGATTGATAGTCTAAAGGAGTTTTGTGCATATCTCCATGTCTATTCCTTGTTCTTGAACTAAAATTTTAAGACTAGGGAAGTGGTATTGAGTTCTTGCTAATGGGTTAGTCTCTAAATGTGAAAATTTCCTGTCAATGACTCAATATAGCATGTGTTTATTCTTGTTGACATACCTGGGAATGAGCTAGAATATGGTTTTTGGGTTGTTGTGGGGTAAATGGGATTTTGGTGCAAATAGGACAGCCTGATGTATCACTGTTGTCAGGAGATTTTGACCCACTTAGAGACCTTGTCTTCGAAAAGTGTCTTCATAAAAGTAGTAGAGGAGAAGTTAGGGTTTCTACAGGTTCAAGAATGGAGTGATTTGGTGACCGGACGAAGGAGTTATGGCCATTTGAGTAAACTATTCAGAAATAGGGCATAAAAGAAGTTAACCTTAAATAGAGAGAATGAGTAATGCACAAACATAGCATGTATGCATAATTGTAGCTTACTATCATTATGTATTATTATATGATTAATGGATATAGTCTTACTATGTGTGTTATATGTTAGATCAAGGCGACGCAAGGGCTTAAGACGATTCAGAAGTGTTGTACTCGTGGTTAAGGTAAGGGGACTACGTTAACTTTGTGACTTGCCTCCTTTATGTGTCGATTCTTTCTTGTGCATCTTGTGTGATGATTTTGACTCATGGTCCATTTTATTGGGATCTTGTGAATAACATGTTCTTTGTGATGGTTCATTCTAGAACCTAATGGTGGTTTTGTGCTCTACTATATTACTTTAAGCTATGTGTGTTATGTGTTTCCCTCAACAAAAGACGATGATATTACCGGTAATGTATGTGGGGCTTTGTAAGTCGAGCATCCTCTGCAGGGGGTGTTTGGCGAGCAAGTCCATTATGTGAGGCTTTCGGCCGGCTCAAATGTGTATGGATCATTATATGGTGAATGCAACATGTTTCCTTTGTGGAGTTTTGGAGGGAAAACACATGTGTGTGTGTGTGTATGTATCTTTGATCACCATCTTGTGTCGGGATGGGCTTTATAAACACCTAACCTAACCCCGTTGGCGGGTCCTTTACTGAGCGACTTGTGTCACCCCTTTCTGTTCCATGTCTTCTTTCTTCTTCTCTTCCAGGTAGCATGGCTTGATGTTTTGAGCGGAGATGCTAGTCTTTTTGGTGGAAATAGTGTGCTCCGTCCATTTGTAACTTGGATTATATATGTTTTGGACATCAATGTAATGTATATATATGAACAATACTTTGTACACCCCCCCTGGTATGCTATGCGAGTAAGGTATAAAGTCCATATATAGGTTGGTTACCAAATTGTTAGAGCAGAATCTCTGCCTTGAGCGTCCGGACGCCGAAGTGGGCGTCTCAGCACTTGTTTGGCGTCCCAGCGTTGGGCGTCGCAGCGCTTGTTTGACGTTCCGACGCTGCACTCTGAAAATTTGACGACTTGCTCCTGCCTCCAACGTTCCAGCGCTCACCAGGGCGTCCCAGCGCTCTAGCCTGTGATCTTTTGTGTTGCTTAAGGCATGTATTTATGTATGTATGATACTCATGTAAAAAAATGTTTTAAAAGAAGAAAAAAAAAGAAATTCAGTAAATGTTTTGGAAGTTCGTGATTCGCGATAATCGTCACCCCCGAGGTCCGTGGGCCTTACGAGCTTTGGGGCGTGACATAAATACTACTCAAAGCTTTAAAGGTATATTATCAATAAACACACACACACACACATACATTATCTTGTATTAAAGAGAATTCATTAACGGCACGCAATAATATTTTACTTCGAAACTTGGTTAGTATGAGTTGTCTACATGTGAGCTGTCTTGTGACATTCCAGACTCTTTCTACAAATTCTTACTCTCACGCTTGAAGGTTTAAGCAGGGTGAATCTTCTTTCCTTCACTTTGATGTTATTTGTTTCTTGTTACGTGTTCAAGAATTACCGCTACTTAATACCTGCTCATCAACCCAAACTCATCTAAATCTTAATACTTAAACCATGTATCCGATCATCAATTTGGGCACGATCGATTACTTAAAAAGCTGTGAAAAGACTATAAGTACCTTAATGATTTAAAATTGTTCTACTTATGTGAGTATAATTAATTTTTGTAGCTTAATATTTTAAAAGAGAATATTGTTTTCGAGCAAACAAAAAAAAACTAAAGTAAGACTATATTTTGTCTATTGGTTTTTTGCAATAATAAAAAAAGTCCAACGAGGGAAATATCAAACATTACTTGCTATTTTTTCCTCTATTTCTCCATATTTCATGGCTCGATTGGGAGATTCCCTACTCTCAACTAATTTGAGCCCATTATCCTCGTATGTTTTTATTTAATTTAATAATATTGTAAAGATCGAAGGTAGGTATGAATGAGTTTCAGTTCTTACGTACCACTTTACCCAAATTGATTGGATATTTGAATTGTTACCTTCATAATTTTTCACTTGTACCAATATTTTAATGATCAAACGATTTCTATTGACGAATTAGAAACTAAAGTACATCTATTCTTTTTCGACTGCTCCCATGAATCCTCCAAATTTTGTAAATATGTGCAAAATCTGATCTGAAACTTAGCACAACATGGTTTTTAAAAAAATGTCGGAAGAAGTTTGATTTTGAGCCCTTATTTAGGATATGCATATTGAATTAGAGAATGGGATGCAGTTTTCGGTCGTAGGAACAATTGAAAGTGTAGAATATGATACAGAAAAGATACCCTCAATTTAGAAGGTCTCACATTTGGTTGATTATGATATCACATCTCTTTGGAGTAGGTGTACCCCTTCTCATGAACACACACACACTTAAAAGACACTGTAGGTGCGATTTAACCTACTTTACTTCCTTGCTGGCACTACCATTATGGTGGGCCTCCGGCCACCGGACCCTTCACACAAAGATCCTTGCATTATTCCCACTACTCCACAGCCTCAAAACTTTAACCCTAGCAACCATATTTTCTCACAGACTTTAAACTGTCCACCTCAAACCTTTGCAAAAACCTAACCCTCCCGCCGTCCCCAAGAAATCCTACCACGACTCATACTGCGAACCCTAACCCTTATCCCACTATAAAACCAACATATGCATCCCTCTTTACCAAATAGATCGAACCTTCTTGTCATAATCCTATCCTTAAAGATTGCTTGAAAGATGTTCCACTATCTTTCGGAAGACTGAGATGATCAAAGGTAAATTGGTGGTCTATTCTGCCTCCCAGGATAATGACCTAGTTTCTAGCAATGTAGAAGAATTAACGTTGATAATGAAATCCTCAAAGGGGCGTCCAACCCTAATTGAGCTTCAAAATTATATAGACACTGCATTGAAGCTTCATGGCAGATTCCAACTTGGCATTCTTGATCCTAGACAACGTACCCCAAAAAGACAACCTTATTCATGCAAAAGGTGCACTTTTTGAAGTTAGTATACAATTTGGCCTCTCTCAATGCGAGCAATACTTCTCTCAGATGTTCAACATGCTCGCTCATGCCTCTACTGCATACAAGTATATCGTTGAAATAGACGACCACAAACTTCCCAATGAAACTGCGCAGCACTTGATTCATTAATCGCATAAAAGTGTTTGTCACGTTTGATAGCCCAAATGGCATTACTCGCCATTCATACAACCCTTGCTTCGTCTTGAAGTCTTCCATTCGTCGCCTTTTCCTTCATCCTAATTTGATGGTAGCCACTTCTGAGATTGACCTTGGAGAAAATCTTAGCCCCATGTAACTCATCGAGCATGTCATCCAAGCGAGGAATAGGATGCCTATTCTTGATGGTAATTTTGTTGATTGGTTTAGAGTCACAACACATTCTCCACGTACCATCTTGCTTGGTGACCAGGATAACATGAACTGCACATGGGCTCAAGCTCTCTTGGATCAACCCCTTGTCGAGCAGTTCTGCGACCTGTTTCTTGATCTCCTTTGCCTCTTCTGGATTGCACCTATAGGAAAGTCGATTTGGAATAGCAGCCCCAGGAATCATATCGACCTGATGCTCGATGACTCGAATAGGTGGTAATCCTTTTGACAGCTCTTATGGAAACATGTCTTTGAACTCGCCCAGCAGATCTTGTACCTTCGAAGGTAGCTCTGCGACCTCTTGCGTAGCCAAGCATAGATCCTTACAAACCAAGAGAATAAGTGGTTTGTTACCTTTGACCGATTGCATGATTTCTTTTGCCTTAGTGAGATGATTGAGCTTAGTATCCTTCTGCTCAGTAGGCACAGCTGCGACCTCCTTGCTCCCCTCGCGGGCTTCCTACTGCCTAAGCTCCTGCATCCCCTTCTCAATTCTTTCCTGATCTTCCCTAATCTGTGCAGGAGTGAGTGGGGTCAATACCAGCTTCCTGCCGTCTTTCTCTAACAAGTATTTGTTTGAGAACCCATCATGAGTAACTCGTCGATCAAATTGCTATGGTCGCCCCAACAAGATGTGCCCTGCGTGCATAGGTACCACATCACACTTGACCTCGTTGACATACCTCCCAATGGAGAAAGGCACAATGACCTGCTTTGTTACTCTAATTTCACCACAATCATTGAGCCATTGCAATTTGTATGGTTTTGGGTGCCTGATAGTTCTCGGCTTCAACTTTTCGACCATTAGCGTGCTCGCCACATTCACACAACTCCCACTGTCGATGATCAGATTGCACAACCTGTCCTGAACTCGAGAGCGAGCATAAAAAGTATTCTCCCTTTGAATGGTGACTTCTTCCTCATTTTTAACATGAGTATTCAGTGCTCGTCTAACCACCAATGCTTGCACCCCTATCTCTTCTTCAGCGCACCTATCCTCGCTTAAAGAGGGCATATCTTCAAAGTTCTCCTCGCATTCTGACTCATACTCGCCATTGGCGCCCATGATTAGGACTCGTCAATTCGGGGATTGGGATGCAATGTGCCCCATGCCTTGACACTTGAAGCACTTTATGTCGCGCATCCTGCTCGCTGGAGTCCCCGTGCTCGTACTTTGGTCCTTCTTCTCGACTTCTTTGACTTTGGGTGCGCCGACCTTGGATGCCTGAGTAGGCGTGCTCTTATTCACTCTTGGCTGGTTGTTTGCAGAGAAATGCGACACTGATCAAGCCCTCCTTGCCTTCAACTGTTTCTCTACCTTGACAGACATGTGCATCATCTCCTCGACGTTGAGCTAATGATGGAGTTTGACAAGATCGGAAATTTCCTAGTCTAACCCATTCATGAACCTTGCCATGGTGGTCTCCTCATCTTCCTCGACGTTGCATCTAATCATCATGGTCTCCATCTCCTCGAAATACTCTTCTACCGTTTTGTTCCGTTATCTCAAGTTTTGAAGTTTCTGCTTGAGCTCGCGATCATGGTGCGAGGGAACAAATGTTTTCCTCATTACTCTCTTCATTTTGTCTCACGTGGATATGGGTTCATCACCATATTTTCTGCGACTCTTGGTCATCTGATCCTACCGAGTGTTCGCAAACCCGCTAAATTCCACCTAAGCGAGCTTCACTTTCTTCTCTTTGAAATAATTATGATAGCTGAAGATGCGATCTACCTTGCTTTCCCATTCAAAGTAAGCTTCTAGATCTGCTTTACCTTGGAATGCTGGCATCTTCATCTTTATGCTCCCCAGATTTCTGTCATGCATATCTCCTCCCCAACGACCTCTAGCCTCATAAGGTCGGTCAAACTCTTCCTCTCCGCCTCGCCGAGCTTCACTCCTCATCGAGCCTCTTCTACTTGGTCGATACTGGAACGAGGCCTCAGCATCTCGGTCTCCCCGGCTTTCATTGAGTTCCCTTCTGAAATCGTTCATCCTTTGATTTACTTTGTTGAACTCGTCGATCATGAATTGCTTGAATTCATGCAGGTTGAAATTCCCAGTTTCTTCTTGTCTCAGTGAAGTCATGTTTTATAGGATAGGTAAGCGGAAGTGATCTCACCAATTAAAATTAGCTCTGATACCAAATGATGAGAAGAACCTTGATCAAAAGGAAGATCAAAACCCATTTTTAAGTGTGAAAACCCTAGAAACATTAATTGGTAAGGTTAGGTGGATGGATAATCAACCTAATAAGCGTGATTGCTTGATGAACTGAGTAGATAAAGATATGAATGCTATTAAACCCTATGTTGCAATTAACATAAGAAGTCAATAGGGGAATAATTTGTTCAAGAACAAAATTCAAGAACAAAGTATTTGGAATAAAGAAAATCTCACAAAGAGAATTTTTGGAATGAAAGCAAAAGCTTTCAATTAATCTCAAACTCAAAAACTCAAAACTGAATTTTAATGAATACAATGGAAGCCTTTATATAGGCTTCAAGTTTGAAATCCTAAACCAACTACGAAAGAGGAAAATTACTAATTAGTAAATCCTAATAAGAAAAGAACTACATTAGGAAACTAAATAGGAAACAATTTAAACTAGGAAACTAAATAGGAAACTATGTAACTAAGAATCCATCTTGGAAACTAACTAAATCTCCAACCAACGATGGAAACCAAAACAGAAAAGGAAAAGGCTTGCTGCTGTTGCCGAGCTGTGCCGAGCATGTTGTGCTCGCCCACCTAGGCCGCGACCCCTTCTATGCTCGCTTTTCCCCGCGCCCTTCGACCAAACATAGCGAGATGATCTTCTTTGCGTCTTCCTTGCCAACTTTCTGCTCGCCAAATCTCGCAATGAGCCGAGTAAACCCACTTATTAGTTTCTTAGCTTTGGATCTCGTTAATGGTCCTGTGACTTGGATCGAATCTTGGACTGGCCTAGGCGATCTATTATCACACATTGACAGGAGAACTAGAGGGGACAGCTTAATTATCAAGCTTGACATGTCAAAAGCTTATGATAGATTGGAGTGGGGCTTCTGGCAAGAGCTATGCAGGCAGTGGGCTTTGAGGATGGGGTTACAAACCTTATCATGAGAACTATCAACAATGTTTGGTGCACTGTCAAGGTTAATGGAGGTGATCCTTTATCACCTCTTCTCTTTATACCGGCTCAAGAAATTTTTTCTTAATTATAACATTCATCAGGCTATGGTAGATAGGAAGGTCAAGTACTACAATCAAGGCAGAAATGGCTATCCAATTTGTCATCTCTTTTATGCAAATGATAGTCTGCTTTTTTGTAATGGTAGCAGGAGTTCTATAGTGAATTTGAAACATGTTTTCACTAGGTATGAGGCTTCATCAGGTCAATTAATCAACTTGCAGAAGAGTGGTTTCTATGTCTCTGCAAAGTGCAGTAAAAGGAAAGTTAATAGCCTACAAGCGTGGACTGTGATGACTACTAAAGCCTTTCTAATTAAATAATTGGGTGTCCCCCTTTTAAAAGTCTGCCAGAAGGGTTTTTTTTGAAGATTTGGAGCAAAAAATCTTGAGGAGACTCGAAGGAAGGAAAGTTAAGTTGCTTACCATGGGGGGAAATTGTGTCTTCTGCAATCAATATTATCCAGCATTCCAATACACACTTTGGCTTGTGTCAAAGTTCCCAAATAAGTTCTCAAAAGACTGCAACAACACATGAGTAACTTTCTTTGGAATATAGGGAGTGACACTAGGAATCATTGGATTTCTTGGAGGCGGGTTTTACAACCAAAGCAGGAAGGAGGCTTGGCCTTAGACCTCTTCATGAAACAATGATATCTATGCATGCTAAATTAGCATGGTCAATTTTACAGGAGAATTCCTTATGGTCTAAAGTGATGTGTAGAAAGTATAAAGTGTGTGGACATTTTCAGTACAAACCTCTACTAGCCAAACCTGGAAGATGGTATACCCTCATTTGCAAAACATTGGATAATAGAGTTCATGGATTTTAGGCATTGGTAATAAGTCATTTTGGTGTGATAATTGGATGGGAGAAGTTCTCCATGGACCTGATCTTGTGCATGCTAACCCGACTGTTACTCAAGCTTTTGAGGAAAGGGCCGATATGTTTGATCATCTTACTCATGATCAATATCAGAATGTCAAACATATACACCTGGATCCTACTGCAAATGATATTTTTGGTATGGCACCCCAGTCCTGAAACCTTTCTTCTCATTGGAAACATTTAAGAACATGTATTAAATTATCTTAGGCTAGCAAGATATGGAAACCATGGATACCCCTAAAGGTCGGTGTGTTTATTTGGAGAGTGATGTTAAATGACTTACCTCTTGATGAGAATATTCAATCTTGTTCAGTCCACCTAGCTTCCAAATGTGTTTTTTGTGTTACTAATCCTCAGTATGAATTTCTTCTGTACCTAATGACTCAATCAGACATTGCAAAAATAAAGATGTTTGGAGTTTCTTTGCTAATCTATTTAGAGTAATTCATACATATGTTTCATGTTCTCACACTCTACAAGTGTGGTTGAGGAGATCTACTGATAATCAATTGGGTGCTTGTATGGTTGGGGTTGCTATGTTTGGCTGCCGGGAAATTTGGAATGGCGGGTTCTCAGCAACTTTTGAGGATAGCAGAATGCATTCTGATAGAGTAATTTCCAACATTATCAAAGCATTGTTGGACATGCTCTATATAAACAGGCCAATTGATTCTTGTAGTGCATCTGATATTACATATCTGGAGTATCTGAATCTCCCCAATTAGCAGGCTAAAAAGCTAACAGGTAAATGGATTAAGTGGCAGCCAAACCCTTTTTACCAATTTAAACTAAATACTGATTGCTCCAGAAAAAACAACAATGTTACTGGAGGAGGAATAATCAGAGATAAAGATGGCAAATTTCTTACAGCTTTCTCTCATTTTTATGGTCAATGATCAAATATGAAAGGGGAAATCAAAGCCTTTCTGGATGGTCTGCAATTGTGCAAAAATTAGGCTTTGAAAGTGTGGTGATTGCGACTAATTCTTTGCTGGTTGTTAAAGTCCTTCAGGGTCACATGAACCCTCCTTGGAGATATACTTTTGAATTGAGATTATGTAAGGAACTCATTTCTCCTTACACTTTGACACATGTTTACAGATAAGGGAATTGTGTAGCAGAAAGACTTGCAGCTTATGCTCACTCTTCACAGGCAATATTCAATTCTTTCATGATTTCGAGCTTCCTAGAGACATGAATTTGCTTAGTTCAAGATTCTTGTAGTTTAGCTAATTATAGACCTCCATAGTGATGTTTTATGTATTTCCTTAGAGTTTAGGCTACATCAAGTAAGTCACTTGATAGTTCCCCTCCTCTCCTTGTGTTTCCCTTCTTATTTAATAAAATGCGTAGCCATTTCATCCAGGTGTCGCCTGGTTCCTGATAGCACTCAAATATGCCAATGTTTTAGTGCTATTTTTATGACTATTTTGATGTAATTACGCATAATTTTACGCTCGACATGTTTAGTTTTGCATATTTCAGACATTTTAAGTGAAAAATATCAAAGTAAGATAAATACGCTTTTTTGAAGCAAAAAAAGGGCTATTTTGGCAAGAGATCAAAGACCAAGGACAAAATCAGGATCAACATTGAAAAGCATACAGGAAAAAGATCAGAGAGCTATGCACGATCGTGCCATTCTTTGGCACGCATGTGTCTGCGCAAAGCCGAGGATATTCTTTTTCTGCTGTTTTACGGTTTTTGAGCTTTCTTGTAAAGGCTTTCTGGTAGTCTATATAAACGTATTTTTTTCAGTTTTAGGGTATAGAGAGAAAAAGGAAGATTATTCCATATACACTCATATTATAGGGTTTATGCTTAGCCAAGTTATGAACTAAACTCCACTTTCTACGAGTTGAAGGTAAATCTTACTATCTGATTTATGGTTTAATAATAATACTTTCAATTGTATTCATGTTCTTGTTGCTATTGTGATCGTTTAGACGTGCGTTCCTTCAACTAATTAGTTGCAAATGTTTAATTCGAAGAATGATTATGAATTGTATGTTATGTCTTAATCAATAGGAATTTCATGCAATAACTAGATCACAATTATCTAATTTGTCTTACTATACTGACCAAGTCAGTAAGGAAAATTAGGGTTGTCTTAGTTCTAAGTGCTTCAAGGGTTTTCTGTGAATCGTCAAGTCAGTAAGGAAAATTAGGGTTGTATTAGTTCTAAGTGCTTCAAGGATTTTCTGTGAATCGTCTAGGAGTGTGACCTTTTGTGTCTAGTGAAATCGGAAAACACTGACAAGTCTGACAATATATCTTCAGATCTTGAGGCTAAATACATTGTTGATTAACAGTCAACCATTAGAACTGAATCAATATAAAAAGAGAATTAGCGTAATTAGAAGTAATGATTTAATCTAGTCTTCTAGATTCTTTTAAATATTGAATTTTGTTTTGCTTTTAGTAGAAAAGATCTTCAACCAATTCAATTAAATTTGACAGAATATTGTTAATTCAGTTAATTTACTTATTTCAAGTCTTTAGTAGATCGATATCCTGCTTATCATTATCTATATTAATTTAACTAGTAGTAGTATTAGAAGTAAGTAGGTATTAGTTATTTTATTCTTTTTTGAGCACATGCGACAGTACGATCAGTTCCTCTAAAAAACGTTAAGAAAAGTTGAGGAGGAAGCTAATCCTACGGCTATTAGTAGGGTAGTTAGCTTTCGCCCTGCATATAGCTTTATATATCATATGCATAAAGGTCGTTATTGAAATCGATATATCCTTGTTAACAAGATTCGTGGCACACCATCGGAAGGAAAAACGATCAAATTATTATTTTTATTGATTCTTTTTAAACTACAATTTTTCTTCATAGATATAAATCTAGTACTAGTAGTAGTATTAGTTATTGATCTCACTTTACTCAATATATGCTAGCGGGGGTGGGGTGAATAGTCTACTTAAAATTTATTGCTAAAAATAGATAACTGATTAAAACTCTCACCCTTGACTTAATAAAGGGATTTTAGTGCAACGAAAGACTTGTGAGTTTAATTAGAAAAGCAATTCTGTTTTGAAGAAATCTTCCAATTTAAAAAACAGATAACTGATTCGGAAGACTTGTGAAAATATAAGTCCTTTGATCCTTACTAGATTCAAGATAGCCGGATATAAAAGAATAAATCACAAATAGTAAGGAAAGGCGGAAAGTAAAGTCGATTTTTGTTGATTTTATTTGATATTTTGTAATGATTAAAGTGAAAAAGTAAGAAAGAGATAGAGAGAAAATTATGGACCCATAAAAACTTAAAAATCAAAAACGATGATAAACTAGCATCGTGATCCAAGCCTTATTATGCAACTTGATGAAACCAAACGTAGAGAAAATTGTCTTTTCAAGCCAATAGTAAAATGTCTATGTGGCGTGACAGATTCAGAGATCCCATAAATCAAGAATGATTTTCAAAGATCTTATCGATCCTTCAATGTATCAAGTCGAACCTTGGGTGATATTAATGAATACTTTTTACAAAAAAAAAAAAAATTGAGACTGCAACCCCGACAGTCCCCCACCGACCCTGCCCTGAGCCAATGTGGATGAGGTAAATCGCAAAATGTGCATCACAAGAGTCAGAGTGGAGAGCTAATGGATAGGCCCAGGGATCTTAACCCTTTGGTCACTCTCGCTTGTAACAGAGTCAACTCCACCTAACGAAAAATCAAACCCTGCACTCTACCTCTGGTTATAACCTTATGTGTTTCAAAACTGAAGAAATCAGCCGCATCTTTAGTACATTTTCCATCAATTATCCTCTCTCTCTCTCTCTCTCTCTCTCTCTCTCTCTCTCTCTCTCTCTCACTCTCTATCTATCTCT